>WHYT01014544.1:35200-93235 GCA_009806455.1 Tetrax tetrax
TGTTGTGTTGTTTTTTTTTGTTTTTTTGGTTTTTTTTTTTTTTTGGTTTTTTTTTTTGTTTTTTTTTGTTTTTTTTGTTTTTTAAACCTTCTTTTTCCTTTCCTTCCAACTTGTTTGTTGTTAGCGGAAGTGGCATGTGCAAAGGTATATGCTTCCCATGGCCTACTGAAGTTAGGTTCCCTTATTATCTCCCAGGGTGTACCCAGTTTAAAAAATATGCATTGGTTGTGAGGGACGTAGAGATCCTGGAACTTAGTACTTGTTTTCATGTTGTCCTTAGTTTGTTAGTCTTTAAAGGAAGAGAGTTGTGTGTCCAGCATGACTGCATCTGATCTTTCATTTGATAATTGAGGATGTAGCTGAAGCTTGTACAGCAGCTACAATAGATATTCTATGTGTTAAGTTTACCGCATTAGAAGATACGGGAGCGCCTAACAGTTCTAAAAAATGTTCTTTGCTTTGTTAGATCCCTGGTGGAAAGAAATTTGACTCCATGGTGGTGAATGGATTTGTTTGCACTAAGAATGTTGCACACAAAAAGGTAATGCAGGCTTGATTAATCAAGTGCTTGCTGTAGTGCATGCTGAGGAAACAAGTGTGCTGTGATATCCTTTTTGTGTTATGAAGCTTCTCTCGCCATTCAGGAGGTCTGAGCTTTCTCTAGTTTGAGACTCTAAACAGGAATGACTCTTAAAACATTTCTTTTCCAAGCTGTTTTCTTTTAGTGCAGAAATTCTAAGGGGGCAAGCTTTCCTCATGCATGTATAAAAAAACATCCTTTCCACCTCTATTACCCCAGAAGGCATCTAATAATTACCCCATGTTTTAGCCAGTAAAAGACATTTGTGGTTCTGACTTACGACAATATAGCAAAGTGAGCCTTTAAAATAAGGCAGGAGGACAAGATAGAAGTGATCTGGATGGAGGCTCTGAAGTGTATCAAGACTTTGACATTCTTGGGATGACGGTTGAAACCTCCAGCATTGCACTCTTACTGGACAGTAGCTGTGAAATTCCAACAACGGAGTGTAACATCTTCATAAGAAGGAAGAATGTGTAGTGGAGTCTGGAGCTGGAGTATAGCTGAGACACTTTTAGAGGGGGAAGGAAAAAATAACCACGGGAAGTCTGTCGTCTTTTTTTTTGTTAACTTTTTCCCTTACAGATATTTGTATTTTTGCTTTAACTATTTTTGTATCTTTCTTAGATGAACTCTTGCTTAAAAAATCCCAAAATTCTTCTATTGAAGTGCTCAATTGAGTACCTCTATCGAGAGGAAACAAAGTTTACCTGCATAGACCCTATAGTACTTCAGGTGAGAGCATGCTTTTGATCTTGGTTAAAATTGCCTGAGGTCTGGTGATTCAAACAAAATGATGAGGAGGGTACATCTGATTTTTTTCAGTGTAAGGTGGAGTTGAGTGAATGGGATTGCATAGGAGAGAGAAATACTTCCTCTTATAGCAGCTAGCTGAGAACACTGCTGCAGTAAATACAGTACAAACTTGTAGTGTTATGCTGAGGGTTTTTGTCATCAAGGTACATGCACTGAGAGTGATGTTATTATTAGCACAATTAAATGCAGCATTTTAGAAAACACATTTTGTTTTTAATGATACACCATATAAGAAACATGCCGTTCAGAAGGTCAGAGCTAGATATGGTTTGGGTACATAAAGAAATATGAGAAAAGTTAGTGTAGGTGAGAGTTAGGTTGCGGCCATGTTGTTTCTTGTCAGACTTGAAAAGATGGGACAACGACCAATCTAATGAAGTGACGAACTTCAAAACGTCACTTTGGAGCAGGTGCCCTGCCCCTGAGAGCATGGAGGTGCCTTAAGTATGAACACACTGGAATGATGGATAGACCATTTCTGTTTGACAATTGGTCTTCAGGTTTTTGCCAGGATACTTGTAACAAGGGTATTTGCCCTACTGAGCGTGGGCCATGGTCTTTCTTTCTGTATTTGACTTATTTCATTAGCATGCATTTAAGACCACTTCTGCTTGGTGATTGATAGACAGGATTACAGGTATGAAAGATTTAGCAGTACAACTTGTCTCTGCTTAGTGAGTTGGTTTTCTAGTAAAAGCTTAAACTGAGACCTGTCCTTTGTCTGAATGGAGTAGAAGTATCCACTATACTTTCTAAATATTGATCTCTGATTATTTAAGTATCTACTTCAGAACATGATCATGACTATTTGTGTATCTGCAATAAAGTCCTGTAGGACAGAAAATACTACAGAAATACTAGTTCAATTTGAAAGGTTAGCTTCTAGTAAAGGCTTTATCTTTGGTATACTAACATGAATGTTCGTGTTCTGAGGAGCTGGCAAGCTGCTTTTGTGGTATCTTTCTCTGCACGGAACTTTTAAAACCTGACTGATGTGAGCTGCAATAACACAACTGAGAATACCTGGCTTGGGAAGCTGTATCCTCCCTCTAGCAGTGTAGGTCTTTAGCTCTGGTAGAGTTGCAACCCTGCTTTGTCTTTCTGCGCATGGTAATAAAAGTGTAGGGGGGGATAGTGAGATGAAGCCAGAAGGTAGCTTAGAAGAGCAGTTGTGCAGTACACAGCATTTGGGATCCCACTGCAGAAGCACTGTCCCCAAGTACAGATTTAGGGCCTGAGGCTGTGTGTACAGACTTCTAGAGACATGGCATACTGGCATGTTCTGAGTGCCGGCACTTAACATTAGCATGTATCTGAAGGTGGAGAACATAATAGTGCAAACAACTTTGGTTTAGGATACTCTAATTCTAGCATCTTTCAAACATAAAGCCTTTTCCCATGTAAGGAGCATATATTTCTGTTTGGATTCTGCTGCAACTCTCTTACTTCAGAGTGTAATCGGACTATATCCTTATGTGCAATTAGTGCATGTAATAAATTACTGATAAACTGAGTGTTGTGCTGTGGGGTTGGGGAAGCGTGCACAGTGGGGTGGGCAACTGATGGTGCTTTCTGGATAGCTGGTTTTCCTGTTTTATAGGAAAGATCAGTGTATAAATGAGAGAGAAAGTAATATTAAGCATTTAAGTGGGTTTTTTAGATGAGTTTGCAGTAATTAACTGCCATGCTTTCTTCCTGTCTGCAGGAAAGGGAGTTCTTGAAGAACTATGTACAGCGGATAGTTGATGTCAGACCTAATTTGGTCCTTGTTGAGAAAACTGTGTCCCGAATTGCCCAGGACATGCTCTTAGAGCATGGTATCACTCTGGTCATCAATGTTAAGCCGGTGAGCATTTCTTGTCACTCAGATTGGGCCTTGTGGTGGATCTCTATAATTTCTCCTTGTATGAAGCTCCCTGAAGAAAACAAAGATTTTTTTTTTTTGTTTTTCAAGAATAAGCTAAAGATGCTGGTATCCTCTTTGCACTGTAGATTCTTACTGTTCTTTCCATTTTTACAGCAAGTGTTAGACCGGGTAAGTCGAATGACCCAGGGAGACTTAGTGATGTCAATGGATCAACTGTTGACGAAACCACGTTTGGGAACTTGTCATAAATTCTATATGCAAGCTTTTCAGTTGCCCAATGGTGAGTAAAGCGTGATGTGTCTTAGCTTGTGCGCGTGAAAGGATAAATGCTTTGCTTCTCTTTACTAAATCTGAACAGTTGATTGCCTTATGTGATCGAGTATTATCCTTCCTACTCATTTTTCTTCTGTTACATCTTGGCACTACAGTGAACTGGCTGTGGACACAAAAGCATGATCTAACTAAGATGAGACACACTAGATTTTAATTAGTCTGGCTGCTTCCCTTTAAACTGTTTTTTTTTTTTTTTTTTTTTTTTTTTTCCTCTTCCCACCACCCTGGAGTTTGTCTAGTTCAACTTCCTGTTCAAAACAGGAAGGATTAATTTCAATGCAGGATCAGATTTCTCAGGGCTTTGTTTCAACAGGGCCGACTGTTGAAAATACTGCAGAACTGAAGTTTCACAGCCTGTCTGGGCAGTTGCTTAACCATGCTCAGCATGAAAAATTTTTCTACATAGAAACAGAGACTCATAAAACAACCTGTATTGGAAGGGACCTCAAAAGATCATCTATTCCAATCTTAACATATCCAATCAAAATTTGCTGCAATTTATGCACACTGCCCTTTGTCCAGTCATTCTGCAGCTTTGAGAAATCGGGTTCCTTTTTCTCTGTAGCCCTTTTTAAGCAGTGGAAGTCTCCAAAGGAAGAAATGCTGCTTGACAGGTTACCAATGGTGCTGGTAAATAAATGCTGTTGATGCAAATCTTTGTGGAGATGCAGTCTTTGCATCTCTTCCCCATGCCTTCTTCCAGCCTTTAAATTGCACTCAAAAATCTTGTAGACTTTTGACTTGTAAGGATGAGCAAATGTGCCTGGGAGGATAGTGGTTCTTTTGCTTCACTGCTGCGGAGTCTATAGTGATCTTAGAATATGCTGTTTAGGCCAACATGTTTCATGTGGTCTTCACTTGGACTTTATGATGATTTTTCTACCAAAAGGAGAAGTTTTATAGGAAATATTTGTTTTGATGGCAAAAATAAGTTATTTCAGTACAACGATGTGAATTTCTGTAGTTGGATTGTGCTACTGGTATTACTTGCTCTTAGTTTCTGTTACAGTCTCTTCAGTGTGTGAGATACCTAAGAGCAGATTAACTGTAGTTGTCATCCTAACTCCTGTGTTTTTTGATTTCTAGAGCAGACGAAAACCCTGATGTTCTTTGAAGGGTGTCCCCAGCACCTGGGTTGCACTATCAAGTTGTGTGGTGCTGCAGAGTATGAGCTGGCCCGTGTGAAGGAGATCCTGATCTTCATGGTCTGTGTGGCTTATCATTCCCAGCTGGAAATATCTTTCCTTATGGATGAGTTTGCCATGCCCCCTACTCTGACCAAAAACAGCTCCTTTCACTCTCTCATTGAGGAGCCAGGAGATGAAAACGAACAGCAGAACCTCTTCAATGGCGAGGATTTTGGCACGGCAGTCAGAGACATTGAGCTGTCCTCTGAAAAGCTGCCTGTCATCTCTGAGTCAGTGTCCTCTGAGGTCAATCTCCTTGAACAAAGAGGTTTATTTGAGAGAGGTGACCAAGAGAACAGTCAAATGGAAACAGCATCCTCAAAACAGCAAGAGCACCACAAAGTGGAGTCACCATTTCCAGTGTTCAACTCTGTACCTCCTGCAATACCTGAAACATCCCTACTGCCCCTCCATGGCATGGACCAGCACTTGGTCACTCTGGATAGCCAGACACTAGAGCCTCTTCAACAGGGAGATGATCTGCAGGAGCCTAAGAGTCAAATGAGAGTCTTCAGAGACCCTCTCCAGGATGATACTGGTCTATATGTCACAGAAGAGGTAACTTCTTCTGAGGATCGTCTCAAGACTTATTCTGCAGCATTCAAGCAGGAGTTGAAAGATGTCATTCTCTGTATTTCTCCTGTAATGATGTTCCGTGAACCATTTCTTTTGACTGAAAAAGGCATGAGGTGTCCTGCCCGGGAATACTTCCCTGAGCAAGTTTATTGGTCTCCTCTCCTCAATAAGGAATACAAGGAGCTAGAGAGCAGAAGGAAGAGACAATTATTGCGAGATCTCTCTGGAATACAAGGAATGAATGGGAGTATCCAAGCCAAGGCTATCCAAATTTTACCTTCTCACGAATTGGTTAGTACTAGAATAGCAGAACATCTAGGTGATAGCCAGAGCTTAGCCAGAATGCTGGCTGACTATCGGGCCAGAGGAGGGAGGATACTACAGAAGAGCACAGATCCCTTTGCCCAAAGTAAAGATGTGTCTAGTGTCCCTACTGGAAAAACTGGGTGCAGAATTGAAGAAGATGAGAAGGGAGTGACTCAGAGTGAATCGTCATGGTCTCATAAGGTAAGATTCAAAGCTATGTTACTGAAAAAAAACAGACTACATCAGTGTTTCCTGCCAGTAGGGAAAATTTAGTCTCTCATATTAAATGTTAAACCAGAGTTTGGTTTGGTTGTTTTTTTGGTTTTTTTTTTTTTTTTTTGACTGAGTTCTCAAAAGTACGTTTTAGATTGCAGTGCTCTGGGCACTTAAACAAGTCAATATAACCAGGGACTATGTGGATATAAGAAAGCAGAACAAGGCACTGACTGCAAAATTTCCCTGAGAATGGAAGAGGTTATGAGACCCTAATCTCTGAGAAATGCACAAAGTCAGCCAAGAATTGTAGAATGGTTTAGTTTGGAAGAGACCTTAAAGATTATCTAGTTCCAATCCCTCTGCCATGGGCAGGGACACCTTCCATTTAGACCAGGTTGCTCAAAGCCCCATCCAACCTGGCCTTGAACACTTCCAGGGATGTGGCATCTACAGCCTCTGAGGGCAACCTGTTTCAGTGCCTCACCACCCTCACAATAATTTATTCCGTATGTCTAATCTAAATCTACCCTTTTTAAGTTTAAAGCCATTACCCCATGTCCTATCATTATATGCCTTTATCAAAAGTCCCTCCCCAGTTTTATTGTAGACCTCCTTTAGGTACTGAAAGGCCGCTATAAGGTCTCCCCAGAACCTTCTCTTTGCCAGGCTGAACAACCTCAACTCTGTTAGCCTGTCCTCATAGGAGAAGTGCTCCAGCCCTCTGGTCATCTTCATGGCCCTCCTCCAGACTCACTCCAACAGGTCCACGTCCTTCTTATGTTGGGAGCTCCAGAGCTGGATGCAGTACAGCAGGTAGGGTCTCATGAGAACAGAGTAGGGAGGGAGAATCACTTCTCTCAACCTGCCGGCCATACTTCTTCCGATGTAGCCAGCGATGTGATTGGCTTTCTGGGCTGCAAATGCACACTGCTGGCTATGTTGAGCTTCTCATCAACTAACACCACCAAGTTGTTCTCCTCAGGGCTGCTCTGGATCCGTTTTCCGCTCAGCCTGTATTTGTGCTTGGGATTGCCCCAGCCCATGTGCAGGACCTTGTACTTGGCCTGGTTGAACCTCATGAGCTTTGCGTTGGCCCACCTCTCCAGCCTGTCAAAGTCGCTATGGATGGCCTCCCTTCCCTCCGGTGTGTCATTGGCGAACTTGCTGAAGGTGCCGTCTATCCCACTGTCCTAGTCGCCAACAAAGATGTTAAACAGGGTTGGTCCCAATACCAACCCCTGAGGGACACCACTCGTGACCGGTCTCCACTTGGACATTGAGCCGTTGACCACCACTCTTTAAATGCAACCATCCAGCCAATTCCTAATCCACCAAGTGGTCTGTCTGTCAAATCCATGCCTCTCCAGTTTAGAGACAAGGGTGTTGTGCGGAACAGTGTCAAATGCTTTGCACAAGTCCAGGTAGATGGCATCACCTGCTCATCCCTTGTCCACCAACGCTGAAACCCCACCAAATTTGTCAGGCACGATTTGCCCTTAATGAAGGCTGTCACCAGTCAATTCCTTGTTTTCCATGTGCCTTAGCATGTTGTCTGGGAGCATCTGATCCATGACCTTGCCAGGCACAGAGGTGAGATTGACTGGCCCTGTAGTTCCCTTGGTGTTCCTTTTTTCCCCTTTTTAAAAATGGAGGTTATGTTTCCCCTTTCCCAGTCAGTGGAAACCTCACCAGACTACCAGGACTTCTCAGATATGATGGATAGTGGCTTAGCAACTTAATCCACCAGTTCCTTCAGCACCCACGAATGCATCTCATGAGGTCCCATGGACTTGTGCACCTTCAGGTTCCTTAGATGGTCTCAAACCTTATCTTCCCCTACAGTGGGCAGTTCTTCATTCTCCCATTCTCCCCATTCTTTCACCTTCTGTGACTTGGGCACTTTGGAGGACTTGCTAGTGAAGACAGAGGCAAAAAAGTTGTTAAGTATTACATTGCCTGTTCAGCTTAGCTGTACATGAATGATTTCTGAAAATGAGTACATGAAGGAGGAGCAAACTTAAAGAAGTTGTTTCTGAAACCAAGCTTCCTTGCTGCTTGTATTGATGATTTCTAAAAGTGTAATATTTTCAGCTTCAGAGTGCTTAGTGTCATGGGAACAGCAGTAGGCTGTGATTACATTAAGGTATTTGTAAGAGTTTGGGTGATCTGAAGAAATGTGAGAATCTCATGATGGAGGGAAAGGGGACTCTTCTTTGAAATTTTGAAGCAAGACAATATGTGCTTGGAATTAAAATATTTAAAGTTTTGGGAAACTGCTTTGCAAGCAATTAACTTGTGTCAGAGGAAAAGGATCTTGGGACTTTCTTGAACTGTAAGCTGTTCAGGAAAAAAGTCTGCAAACAAGAATAGCAGAACTGATCTCTTGAAATAGTAAAACATTTTAATCCCTGAGCCAGTTGGCCCCCAAGTTCATGAGCGGAAGTTAACTTTTAAAATTGGTTCTTAAATGCAAATCTGTGTAGTTTCACAAGCCATAATCTTACAAACTGTAAGACTAGCCCTTGCTCTGGATCAGACTGGTTGATGCGGTTTTAAATTTATTCAGTGATCAAAGAGAAATATTTGGTAGCTTCATAGTTCTGTAGGGCGTGGGAGGAGAAACAGCTCCGTTCCAGCAGCAGCGTGGTAAATCTCTTCTCAAAGGACAGAAAGTTAGAAGTCTTTCTATAGCCTGAATGAGCAATTGAGGTATAATATGTTGGCAGAGTTTTGACTCCAAGGTGTCCTAAACTGTACAGTGCTTTGGAGACTCTAGATGCTTGTCTTGGGGTTTTTGTTGTTTTCTGTTCCCTAGCTTCCTCTCTACAGAAACCCATGCGTGTGCATTGGTTTTATTATGCGTATTAGTTATGCTGTTCAAAAAATAGCAGTTAGCAATTATACATGGTACAAATCTACCTGAAGCTCGGAGATAATATGAGGTAAATCTGTACAAAAAGAGCAAGCAGAGATTTGTCTGTAAATAAAACTATTGGAACAGAATTTTGTCATCAGGAGTTGTGTGTGGATGGAGGTGTATTTAACCAGTAAATGCGTTGTTTTCTCTCTACTAGGTGGATTGCCTGAGTCCGGTAAACCATCAGAGGCTCTGTGTTCTCTTCAGTAGCTCTTCTGCTCAGTCCAGCAATGCACCAAGTGCCTGTGTTAGCCCCTGGTATGAAAACTGCTCCTTTACAGCTTGTGTAGTTGCTGTCTTTTTTTTCCTAAGTCAAGATCAGTGCTCACCTCATAGCAGTATTTCTTTGAGGACTCGCTGGTAGGTTGTGCCCATCCTGTACTAAAAGGATTTTGTCTTGACTGGTCAGGTGGATCCAGAGCAGTATTCCATAGTAGCCTTTGTAATCCCCAAGGCAATGAAAGAGACAGCTCAACCTAAAACTGAACACTTTAGTTGTCCTTTCACTGCAGAGTAATGTATGTGTGGGGAGAGCAGTGCATGCAGTCTTGTTGGGAAGAGTTAGTGTATATAACCACAGAAGAATGTCCAAGCTCAAAAATAAGCCTTGAGAAAATCTCAGAATACTTCTAGATTGTATTATCTGAGAGTGGCATTTGAATATGTTGCAATCTTTCTCATATTATAGTCAGTGGCGTCAAGAGCTTTAACTGTATTTCCAGCTTAGGGGGCTGTAATTTGTTAACTGCATGCAGCTTATGACACACTTCTAGCTCTGCTAAACAGGACAGGTCTTGGTATTTCATCATCTAGCTCAGGTGAAAAAAAAATAGAGATGGCTCTCTTACAGGGAAAGGTCTAGAGTTCCTGTAAAAGCTTAGGAGTGAACCAAAGAAGGTGGTGATAAGCTCACTGAACAGCAATAATAAGAGGACATAAATTATGGATACTACAGATATCTAAATTGTGACACTTAAGCTGATGCTTACACATTTTAGATGGCTTGGTCACCTCAGGTTCTAAGAAAACAAAAGTTGCTATTAAGTCTTCTAGAAGAATAAGGTTTTCTTAAGGCTTTTTTCATCTTCTCTTTTTATAACTTTTTAAATGTTAGTGTTTGAGGCTTCAAGCTGTCTAGACTTCTGTGCCTAGATATTCTTGAACATGGTCTTTGAAAGTACAGTTGAATTGTATTTGACTTTTAAATGTCAAGTTTAAAGTTGTTCTAGTAGGACTCTGATCTCATTATTAGCAAACTTGAGAGCAGGGATCTAGGAAGGGCACTCAAGAGGAAAAAAGGCTTTAAAGGTATACAGGGCTGAAAACAAGCCAGCAGCAGGTGCAGAACTGTGCACCTAAAGGCCATTGCACAGCTAACAGTAGCAGCATCCACCCTCTAAAGTGTGGTTTGTTTGTTTCCCCCCTGCCCCGCTCTGCTTTAGGATTGTGACCATGGAGTTCTATGGGAAAAATGACCTGACTCTAGGGATTTTTCTGGAGCGCTACTGTTTCAGGTGAGGAGAAACCTATTCTAAGTCTCATTCTAAACAAAATAAAAGCTTTCGATAGCTCTGAAGTTGACCTGCTGCCTTGTTCATAGACTCTGCTTCCTGTGCACTTAGGAGAATAGCACGCAAGTCTGCAGAGCTGGTTATGTCCTGCTAAAGATTACCTCTTAAATCTGTTGCTGCCTTAGCTTTATTATCATGCTGTAGTGAAATAGGAACTGGATTTACGAATTCATTTACTCATGCTCACTTCTTACAAGCGAATATATCCACTACTTTCCTATTTCAGCCCTGTCCCTCTTATTTCCTTTAATGAGGAAGTGGAACAGATTATGAAGTAAGGCTTACAAGTTCATAATGACAAATGTGTTCACTTAGCACTTTCTTGTAGCAAGTAAGGCTCTAAGGGCCTAGTTAAGAGTCTGAGCTTGTATTTCAAATGGCTGTTTTTCAAGACAAGCAATTGTACTGATCGCAGTTTTCTGAGGTTCCTATTTGAACTATCATACGGGCTCTAGAAAAAACCTACTCCATCAGTGCTATCTGAATATCTTGGAGTAAGGCTTTGTTGTATCTTGCAAGATGGCAGATGTAAATGGTCCAGAACACTTTTAGCCATGGCAAAGTACTGTGTGACTTATTTCATCTGACAGAGGTGCAAGTTGTTACGTTTCAGTAATAACCAGTACTGCCAGAACCCTGTACAGAATCTCAGCAGGCTGTGAAGCTGGATAGGTAGCTTGTGGCTCCTCAAATGAGAGGATTACTCTGTTTTCTCCATTGGCCCCTTGCAGTAGTAAAATACTCATAATGTTCAGCATTCTCTGGAGGAGCAAGTATTTCTGCTGGTGCTGATCAGTGAGGAGCAGGAGCTTAGGTGCTCACTTTTAAGTTCTCGTTTCTCCCTACTGACTAGCTAGTGTGTGCTAAAGTGAATGCTTCCAATCTCCATAGTTTTTTTTTTTTTTGTTTGGTTTTTTCTTAGTATGAGCAAGGAGGGTCTGGACTCTTTTAGGCTCTTTCTGTTTTTGAAGTATTCCCAATTTCACTCTGGTACCTAAACAATTCAGCCGTTATTTTACTGATGTCAGTCTATTTTCCCTGACTTAAAAGAAACCCATCCAAATAAAGATTATGAGTTTTTCTGTTCAGAGAGGTTATATGGCACTGTTTTGCTCATGTCTTCCTTCAGGAGGTGAAACATTACAATTTTGAAGGTTCTTGGGCATGTCTTTCACCTCAGTAGTCTTTGCTCTGGTACACTGCCAAAGCGGCCTTCTAATTTGGTGGCGAGCACTTCCAGGTGCTTGATCCACATTTTGCAGACTATATGGAACATGTCAGTAGAAAGTGATTCATTGTAAAAAGATTGTGATAACAACCAGTATCCAGTTGCTGCTTTTGGGACCTAGACAGCCATTGCTGGCAAAGGAATTTCCCTACGTGCTATTTCTAAATGAGTACAATTCACTCTGCAGAAACAGCCTTTGCTGGAGGTTTAGGAAACTTGTACAGTATGATCATTCATAAGTGTTTCCATTTCTCTCTATAAGGCCTTCCTACCAATGCCCCAGCATGTTCTGTGAAACACCAATGGTGCACCACATTCGTCGCTTTGTTCATGGGCAAGGCTGTGTGCAAATTGTGTTAAAGGAGCTGGACTCTCCGGTCCCTGGGTACCAGCACACTATTCTTACTTACTCCTGGTGTAGACTGTGCAAACAGGTAAGGATATGGACTTAAGAATCATTGCTATTCCAATTTAGTATTCCTGTTAGAATTGAATAGAGTCACTAAGGTTGGAAAAGACCTCTAAGATCATCAAGTCCAACTGTCAATGCAACACCACCGTGCCTACTAAGCCATGTCCCAAAGTACCATGTCTACATGTTTTTTTAACACCTCCAGGGATGGCGACTCCACCGCTTCCCTGAGCAGCCTGTTCCAATGCTTGACGGCTCTTTCAGGGAATAAATTTTTCCTACTATCCAGTCTAAACCTCCCCTGCTGCAACTTAAGGCCATATCCTCTCATCCTGTCACTAGTTACTTGGAAGAAGAGACCAACACTCACCTTGCTACAACCTCCTTTCAGGTAGTTGTAAAGAGCAATAAGGTCCCCCCTCAGCCTCCTGTTGTGACTGGCCTTGTTACAGAAAGGCAGCATTTTTGAGAAATTGCTTGTCCCTGAAACTATGGCTAAACCAGCATAAAACCTGTTACTGATACAGGTGTTCTCTTTTATCTACAAATTCCTCTTGTAGAATTGGTGCTGTTGAGGGTGAAACATCTTGTGTGGGGTAGTCCAGTTGGAAAGCGTCAAACCTGGCTCTGAGAGGATAGGTTTAAGTGGAGTTGACTTAGTGCTGGAAACTTATTTCTGACACATGGAAAAATGGTATTGCCTTCTTAGAGGTGAAGAGTATGGTCCCTTCCCAACAGTGAATCACTATGAGCATCAAAAGAATGTGTGTATAGGGAAGGGCAGACACTGAGACTCACTGGCTTAGTAACTGACTAAACCCACTTGGTATTCTTTGTTCTGCTATGGACTGGACAGTCTGTATTGCGTCAGTGTGATGTCTAGACTTCCTTTAGTAGTCATTAGAAAGTAGGTAAAATCTTCATTAGAGGAATGATAAATTGCTTTAAAAAACCAAGGTAGTAAGATTGCATATTATCTGAAACTTGTTCTGTGATTTACCTAAGAAAACATTACCAACTGGATACTCTAGCTAAACATTGTAAAACTTAAGAGGCTTCAAAGAGACAAGAATAAAAATTAAAAAAGATTTATGCAGTACCTGAAACGCGGAACATCTCAATTACCCATGTGGATGACTCAATTCACCTACTTACGCTGGTTTAAGCACGGGTGTTAGATTTAAGGATACCTGGAGGAAGTTAATGTAATTGCTGAAGGCAAGCCCTATGCTGTTTGTATGCGCCTGTTCTATAACCTTTTATTTCTATGTGCTCATGTAAACACTAATATGCTTGTGGCTATTAAGTATGTGTAGTGGTGACTACTCTGAGCTTGCAAGCACTGCTGAAGTTTAAATACACTGCAGAGCAATACCAGTGTGTTTGTAGCTGAAGAATCACTAAGGAAAAGGTATATGATGAAACTACTGCTGCCGATTGGATTGCTAGAAACTGTCTCTATGCAGAGGAGTAGCATCCAAATATAAGCTTCTGTCAAGGATATGTTTGCACTCCCCCAATTTAGCACCTGTCATCATCAACTAGCAGTTGTTTATTTTATTTATTGTAACTATGTGTTGGCTTTAGCTTTGCATAAATGCTGTCTTTGTTGTTGTTTAGTGTGTTTCAGAGTCATGGGTGCTGCTGGTACTAGAAATACTAGATTGCTGTCTAGGTTAGCCTGTTCTTAATCTTGGTTGAAGGATAAAATTAAGACACTTGGCTTTCAATTTTTCAGGTTACACCAGTTGTTCCCCTTTCCAATGATTCTTGGTCTATGTCTTTCGCAAAATACCTTGAGCTGAGATTCTATGGGCACCAGTACACTCGAAGGGCCAATGCAGAGCCTTGTGGTCATTCCATTCACCATGACTATCACCAGTATTTTTCCTATAATCAGATGGTGGCATCTTTCAGGTGAGGTCCACTGCTAAAAACTTCCTTCTCTTGTGTGTGAAGCATATAGCTCTAGTGAGGATTCATCAGGTCTGTCCTTCACTTTGAATACAGCATAGGACAGCATAACTGCACTGTAACCACAAGTGCCCGATTGTGTGCTGGCTTGCAGAGAGCATTGTGGGTGCCATCACTGTCCTGGATGGGATGGGAGTTGTTCCTAAGAACAGATGTTGTTCCTATGAATGGACTCCAGTTTGTGATACAGAAGGAAAACACTTTTCCCTGTCTAATCTTGAAAACTTTCAGAATTTTGTTTTTGCAACATGATCTGTGGTTTTAATTTTTGCTTAGGAGATAAATGAACAGGGTGTTAATGCTGCTAAAGGTAACTAAAGCTCTGGACACATTGACAGTGTCCCTTTTTATATAAGGGCCACAAACAGCACTATAGTGTAGAATTAGTACTATGTGGGGAGAGTCTTGTTAATAGCTGTTGTATTGCCTTCTCAGCTACTCTCCAATCCGACTGCTTGAAGTGTGTGTCCCACTCCCCAAGATCTACATCAAACGTCAGGCTCCGTCAAAGGTTACTATTTTGCAGGATCTCAAGGATTTCTCTCAAAAGTAAGCTTTGTTTTCAATATCTTCCTCAGCTTATTTGTATTTTGGACTTTTATTAGCAGAACACAAACCCATTTTTTCTAGTATAGGTAAGATTTGCTAAATATTAATTATTTAATAGAACAGTAACGCTTTTAAGCACATTTATATATACATATAAGGGAGGATAGTATTGGAATCTTCTTTATTACCTTTACCTACTCTGTCTCTACTAATCTCTCACCTCTTTATCTGGTGGCGATTCAACTTAAACATAGTCAGTAGAAACTAAGATTCTTCTCTCCTTCCCTGAATGTTGCATTGATATGAGTGATATAACATGTTTCTGAATGATATTGCCAAATAGCCACTGAAAGGTTGACTATCAGCTGGTGTCTGAAATGTCACCTTTTCTTACAAAATGCCTTCTCAAGGACAGCTAAAGTATTTCTAATTCCTCTGTCTAATATTAAAAATAGAACAGAGGAGGTGGTCCTAGAAGGCATAATCTGAAATTTGCAAGTAACACTCTGTACTCTTATCCTAACAACATTCCTTTTTGGAAGATCTGAACAAGTTTAAATCTCACTTTCAGCCCAGAAAAACTGCAAAGGCGTTGCTCAAATCTATTATCCAAACATAATGTTTTTGCTATGTTGGTCATATGGCAACTAAACTCTCTGATGTGTAAAAGACATTGTCTTTGTTAGCTATTGAATATGATAACAGCAGACAGCCTGGTACCTTCTTGTAGTCTAAGGTAAACTACTGTAAGCCTAGACACCTTCAAAATGTAGGAATAAAAAAGTGGGAGACAGGCATAATGGAAACTACTAAGTCCAGCCTGACTGCTGTTCTTCTTGGTGGTGGCATTCCTGCATGGCTGATGTCTCTGTGACCCCCTGACTTCAGAACCTGTGGAGCTTTGTTAGAGCTGAAATAGTTACTCACTGACTGGCTCTGAGCCCTTCTGGTGGAGATGTAGACTGCAAGCTGCAGTCCCAGATTCTTCCTAGGCAAAGATGACACAACAGTTTCCCACTGGTAGTATATGTTTGTGACTTTTATATTGCACTCTGACAGCTTCCGCTGCTATGAATAAGTGGTGAAGAGGAATATCAGTGTGTGTAACTTCTAGGTTTCTGCTGTACTAAGGAATTTTTTTCAGTTTTCCCTGTAAATTCAGTGAGACGGCTTCCTGTGCAGAAGACTGTCATATATAGTTTTTCGTATTCTTAAATGTTAACCTTAAATGCATTCAGACTTTAATTAGAGAGTGTTGAAAATGTTTCAAGTAGTCACAGCTTAACTCTTTGCATCCCTGTCGACAGGGTGTCACAGGTGTATCTTGCTGTTGATGATCGCCTTGCTTCTCTGAAAACAGATACTTTCAGCAAAACAAGAGAAGAGAAGATGGAAGACCTCTTTGCCCAAAAGGAGGTAATGGACTATTTCTGCATTAGCAGACCATAGTCTGTAAAGTGTGTGGAGAAGCCACTCAGATCTAGTCTCATCTCTGGTCACAGAATGCTGACAGTGTTTCTTTTGGCAGATGGAAGAGGGAGAGTTTCGAAACTGGACTGAGAAAATCCAGGCAAGGCTGCTTTCATCATCATTAGACACACCTCAACAGCTGCAATCTGTTTTTGAGTCTCTGATAGCTAAAAAGCAAGGACTTTGTGAGATGCTACAAGCCTGGAATAATAGGTAAGAGGACACATACTGGAATCATAAGCAGCACTGAGACTGCGTTGGCTGTAGGAGGGAAGAGGTTCTTCTGTACTTTCTTTCCCTTTAGTGCAGTTGCTATATCGAGTGTGTGATGACAGCTTGTGCTGAATGTCCTCTACTGCTTAAGACCACAGAGCTGGATGATTGGAACAGAAAATCATTTGAGGTCTGATAGTAAAAGTATTGTGTTGTAGAGCACAGCTTCCATCTGAGAGTAGAAAGTGTTGTTTGAAAAAAGATGGAAGAGAGGAGAAGAGGAGATCATGGGAAAGCAATTAGTTGGATGAAATTGTCTAAGAGGTGAAGAAAATGTTCTGGTTTGGGCCATTTGAAACATAGCTTTGGCACACGTTAGCAGCCATCTGATTTTGCAGTAAAGAATAGTGAAGGCATGCTTGGCTGTGCTTTAGTATGGAGAAACTTCATAACTTGTGCCTTTCACAACTAATACCTGTAACCTGTCTTTTGATTAACTTTTCTTTGTTTTTTTTTTTGTGTTGTGTTTTTGTTTTGTTCTTAAGATTACAGGATATCTTCCAACAAGAGAAAGGTAGAAAACGTCCATCAGTACCACCTAGCCCTGGGAGATTGAGGCAAGGTGATGAAAGCAAGGTAAAAGTGTCAGACTAGAAGATATTTCAATTTTTTTTTTTTTTTTTTGTGGGGGTGGGGTGTGGGGGGTGGGGAGGGGGTGATACAATAGCCTTAAGCCTGGCTTCAGTTTATTTAGTAAACTTATTTTACTGCATCATGCAGTTTTCAGCTGTAAAAGCTTGAATTGTGTGTTAGTATATATATGTTCTCCTAAAGATGTGAACCAAGAGCCATATTACACAGAAGAAGACTAAGTATGAATAGGATTTGATGATTTTCTGTGTGTTTGTGTAGTGTTAATCTGAATACTGACAGGGGAGAGTTACACTCATTGTCAGGTAGGAAGGAGGCCACTTCATCAGGCCCTAAGTTGTTGCCCCCCAGGTTTATCCCTTGTGAAAAAGAGAAGGCGTTAATTATCAAGAGAGGCAGAGCAAAGAGCACAGGAAGGACTGTGCTGATAATTAATTTGCAGGTTCATTTCTGTTCTGTGATGTGTCTTGTGGGAACTGACTGAGGGGATGTAGAAATTATTTTGGACTGCTGTCTCAAGAGCTCTATCTAAGCATGCCCTTTGGGGAGCTTGTACTCTGAGAAAATAACCAGGCTGTAAGTTAGTGTGATATAAGCATCGTACAGAGAGGCTGAACGCCCCCAGTAGTTCTAACATTAGCGAGGTACACTAAGAAACCCCATGAGACACTGAATTTGTTCCACTACATGCATATATGTCCTTTCCACTTACCACATATTTGTTAGATGCTAAAACACACTTAACCTTGATGTAGCAACAAGGGAGTTGATATAGAGGAAGAGTGTAGTCTTTAAAGCAGCATACAGAGACTGTAAGACTCACAAGCATCTTGTGAAGCTGAGTTGCTGTTGTCTTATCTTTTTCTTGTGGTGGCAGATATAGTAACAGTGCAGTGGGTGGGTGTTCTCTGTTGTGGAACATCTGCTTTTGCAAGTGTTCCACAGAGGAAGGGATACAGCTATAAAGAGCTTGGCATCAACACTGGTGTTTTTGTTATTCTGCCTAGATCAGTAGCATGGATGCTTCCCCGCGTAATGCTTCTCCAGCACTGCCAAATGGAGATAAAGGTCTGTTGTTTATTTGTGTATTTGCTTTTCTTAAACTACCAAAAGAAGTAACCCTTTCCCTGACATAACGTGGGAGCCTTTGTCAAATTTGATAATTTAGAGAAACAGTGAATCCTCGTTGTGTCAGATGGGAATTAAGCCAATTTCTAGCTTACAAAAAGCAAAATCTGCTTCTAATATGAAGCTGAATTACTGATGATGCTAAATTGGCCAGCAAAGGTTTTCCTTTGAACTTGAGTTTAAAAACTGAATAACTGAATAACTACATGGAATTTGTGAAATGCCTCTAGCCTCTTCTGTGAAGTGGTTATGGATGCTGAGACTTCTTACCTGTGAGGCATACTGAGAGTCTGTGGGAACTGAAGGTGGTGGGTGTCAGTGTATGCATCTTCTGGAGGTTATGTGCTACATTGATCAGCTTGCCCATTCCTTTGCTCTGGACGGCCTTACCCGCTTTCTAACTGAAAACTTACTGAAAGTAGAGACTGGTGATAGCTTGGCCTAGGAGCAAGCAATATCACTTCACAGTCGTGTAAAATACTTTCTTCTGTCCTTCTACTCTCAGAGGATCGCTTCCTGACTACTTTATCAAGTCAGAGCTCTGCAGGCTCTGCTCATCTTCAGCTACCTACCCCTCCAGAGGTTGTATCAGAGCATATGACTGGTGCCAACATGCTGTCTGAACAGGATACAACAAGTAGCTCAGAAGGTATAGTTCAGTTATGGTCTTGTATTCTTTCTCTTGCTTCTCTGTGGCAAGTGTATGAGATTCGTTTAGGAGATGGAAAATTTGGTAACTCTGTGGTCTGCAGCCTTCCTTCTGAATTGACAGCTTGAAGTTTGATATTGTGATGCAGACTTAACTTGTCTCTGTTCCAGATGTGTTTGATGGACACTCACTGGGATCTACAGACAGCCAAGTGAAGGAGAAGTCTACTATGAAAGCTATTTTGGCTAACTTTTTGCCTGGAAACAACTATAATCCCATTCCATTTCCCTTGTAAGTACTGCACAATATAGATGATGTACAAAATCTGACCAAGCCTGGTCAGATTGCAAACAGAGCTGTGCATGCTTCGTTTGCTCAGTATATAATTTAAGTCATCACTTGAGTTTGCCTCTAAATAAGCTACAGAACTTTCTCAAAGCAAGAAGTTTTCTATGTCCTTTCCAGATGTTTGTAGGTTACCCACTTTTTTATTAATGATCCACCCTTGTGCCTATATATTATCAGTTTCTCCTCCTCCTAGCACACATGCCTCCTCAGAACTCTTGTGGGATGGGAAAGAGTGGGGGAAAGGGGGGAGAAAAGTTCCTTCTAACATTGTTGTTGGAAGGAGAGAGCAGAAGTGTACTTCCTTAGCAAAGAAGGACTTACTAAACCTACATGCCTGCCTCTTGTTTTTGCTTCCAGACTTCTTCCAAGGGTTGGACTCAAATTGGCATTGTCTGGGTGTAGGTCAGGTTCAATGGCTACTGCATGTGCCCTCAAGTTCCCCTCTCACGTGAAAATGGGCAGGCTGGAAAGTCTTTCAGCTACTTGGTCTGCGTGCTTTGTAGTATTTCTCGTTTGATATGAGCCTAATGTTTGGCAGCCTGAGTTTAACTTCTGAATCCTATGCCCAGGGTAGTAGTGGAGGCCATGGGCTAATGAGATAAAAATTAAATAACTGGACCCTACAGATAAGTGAAAGAAAATCTTACAGAAACCCAGGAGGCTTTGGGGAATTTTCTGTGCTAAACTGCTTGTTCAGAAAAGAGTCCAGATTTGTCCCCTATCTTCACTCTGCAGGCAGGTTTTGGTGCCATTAGAAACAGTGGCTGCTAAACAGAAATAGACTCTTACTCTAACTTGGAGCTGGTGTTCTGATATAAGCAGCTTGCTTGAAGTGTTGATTGCCCTAATGCATTACCGTTTAGATTTAACCACATAGCTACAAACGTGTCTATTGGGAGAAGCTGATCTGGGGAGCTTT
Organism: Tetrax tetrax; assembly: GCA_009806455.1. Classification (NCBI taxonomy): domain Eukaryota; kingdom Metazoa; phylum Chordata; class Aves; order Otidiformes; family Otididae; genus Tetrax; species Tetrax tetrax. The sequence continues at coordinate 55,111 of WHYT01014544.1, forward strand.
GGTTCCATGCTGAGACTTGCAGCTTGTGTCTGGGAGTGCAGTGATGAGATCTGGGTTTTGACCAAAACTTACCTTTTCTTTCCACAAACTTTTACGGTCTACTAACAGTCTCCCTGTGTTATTGTCATTTAGTGACCCGGATAAGCACTACCTAATGTATGAGCATGAACGGGTACCTATTGCAGTCTGCGAGAAAGAACCAAGCTCCATCATAGCTTTTGCTCTCAGGTACTGGTGCGATTTTGCTGTTTATCTGACACGTGTTGTACTTTTACAGCTTTTCTGTGCAAGGAATATTTAAATCCTAATGGTAGGGAGTAAACATGATAGAATTTCTTCGCTATGCTGTGTTGAGAGTTTCAGCCACAGCTCAAGTTCTCTCCTTTTACTACTGAGACATGGAAAGTAGGTTTTCAAACTTGCAACTGGATTTTGAGCTTTTCTTGCTGAACAAAAGCACAAAAATGAATTAGTTGTGTAGTGTTCCCTGTAATGTTATACTGTTAGATAGAAAGAAGTGCAACTAAATCTTGCTGAGCTCTCCAGCTTGAGGAAGTGCAGCTGAGCTAGTAATTGTAAGAAAAAATAAAGGAGAGGTCCTTTGGTTGCCCTGAACTAAATCTTTGGGTTGGTGTTATGGAGTCTCCCAGAGAACTGCTGACTGTCTTCTGTGTGGGTCTTTAATATACTTTTTTTTTTTCCTTTCCCCTTCAGTTGCAAGGAGTACAGAAATGCCCTGGATGAGCTGTCCAAAGCATCTCTGAAGAATAGTTCTGAAGAAGGACTCCAGCCAAACAGGTTACATGCAGGAACTATAGCACATAGAGTGAAGGCACAGTGATTGTACTGAATAAGCCAAAACTAGGATGGGGAAGGACCCTCAAAATATGCCTCTGTTAGGATCTCTGCTTTCTGACGGAATCTGACACATTCCATGTAACCAACACATACTTGAAGTATCTGAGTTTCCATTTCATATCGGGGACTGTGCCGACTCCATCACCTGATGCCTTGACTGTGTGTATGCTAGGGATTATTTGGCCTGCTTACCTTTCATGTGATGGATGGAACTGCTGCTATGGAGCCCTGAGAGTTTTTTCTCAGAAAGATGGACAACTTTGGACAGTCCCACACCATTACAACTTTAAACTGTATCCTCTTCCCTGAGCAGTACTTAGTATTAGGCAAGGAGGATAAATAAATGTACAGGAGTAAAGCAATAGTGTTGTAAGTGGCAGTATTTGTTGGGCTCATTACTTTTTTTTTTTTTTTTTCAGCATGTCAGACGGCAAACCAAAGAGTAGTAGCCCTGTCCGCCTGCCTGAGGCTAACATGGGTCCTTCAAATCGCAATGCAGAACCAGAACAGCGTAAGACCATTTTGCCAAAGTTATATCCATGATGCTAAGCTTGACCCAGACCTGAGTTCACGTAACCTGGATTCTAGCTCTTGTGGAGCTTAAAATAAAACAAAAAAAAAAAATGTTCTGAGTTGAAATTGTGACTAGTCTTCCAGTGGACTTGATGTAGAACATAGAAGGGATGGGGGAGTTTTTTTTATTTTTGAAGTCTGTGCTGATGGTGACTTTCTCTGATTCTTATGAGATTAGACTATCATTTCCTGATTTCATATGTTATGATGTAGTGGACCTTGGATTGTTCTTGAGTCTAGGCTGTTCAGTGGCATATGATGCCTGTAGTAAGTTCTGACCTCATTTGGCACTGCCTTCTTTTAAAAAGATGACAATTTAATTATTTTGAATTGGAGAAGTGAGGTTTTTACTATGTTAAAGATGCTAACGCTTGGTCTGTGTTTTCAAATGACTTAACATTCCAGAATGCTACTCAAAACACAAAATCAGCTAACCTGATTGCCTGAAGAATAGCAAATGAGTTACAGTTGAATTACATCATTCCTCCAGTTAGAACAATGAATGGACAATGCTTATATGAGTCATGCTTTTATTAAACTGCCTGTGGAAATGTTGAGGCCAACTTCTTTATTCCTTTTCACTGCAGCAAAAAAACCATCTGGCGTTCTGTCTTTCTTTCGTGGCACGGGAGGGAAAAGCCCAGACCTGTCTTCCCAGAAGAAAGAGACCTTACGTGGTGCTGACAGTGCCTACTACCAGGTTGGACAAATGGGCAAAGAGGGAGCAGAAAACCAAGGAGCAGAGCCTCAAGGTATGAGACTATTGAGTCCATCTTCTGTCTTGGACTGTTACTTTTACCAAACATCATTTATACTTGTAAGGCCCAGAATGCACTCCTTTTGCAACAGTCCAAGATTACTCAACGTGCATTGAAAAATTAATTATTTGAGCATTGAATGTAAGTTTCTCCTAAAGACATTGCTTTGCTTTATGAGAAGGGAAATACGGTCTTTCAAACCCTGGTAACTATAGGGACATTGAGTAGTCTGGGCTTGAATGCCTTTGGATTGAGTTGACTCTAGTTAAGCAGCCCAGTCTCTCTTCCTCACTTCTTATTTAACTTTCATTGTTTCAGCTCATGGAAAATGAATGAAGAGAAAACAGAGAGAAAGTTTGTACTTATGTGTCCCGTGAACAGCAGTGCACTTCTTACATACATATTATATTGTACAATTATAGCTGTATGTCTGATTTCCTATGTATAGTTTCCTCTTCTTGAAAAAAGAAAATATTTTTCTTGTAATGTGAGTTTACATGTAGTATCTACGTGGCTTTCTTAGTCATAATAATGAACAACTCTGGTCCATTTATGCTTTCAGATGACATAGATGGAGGAGATGGACAAAAGAAACAGCTGGTGAATCCCCACGTGGAACTTCGTGAGTAGTTGTATATAATGAAGTCTTGAAGTCTTAACTGTCAAACTCATTTCTTCACGCAAATGTAATGGAAATCTTGAAGTTAACAGTTACTTTTCCTTTGTATTGGGCAGGAAGGAAAACCAAATTGAGAATAAAGCGATGCAATTTTTACTTTATCCAATCTCTCTTTTGCAAAAAATACCCTATAAAACTTTTTTTTAATTGATCTTTTGTCTGGACATTTTCCTGTGACACGTACTATGAGCTAGCCAACAGAGGGGTGACTTTCCTGTAAGCTTTCCATTTAAATCCTATTGGTTTAAACTTCCAAAGTGCAATAGGTGTGAGTGAGGGATGTTTAGCACAATAATATTCTTCTAGGCATCAGTAAAATCTGAGTGTAATTTCAGGTAGTCAGTGGGTATTGCATGCTGTTATTGAGGAAGTCGGTGTTTTTTTTTTTTTTTTTTTTTTTTAGAGTTTTCAGATGCGCATGCCAAGTTCTACTGCCGGATTTATTATGCTGGCGAGTTTCACAAGATGCGTGAAGTCATACTGGGGAGCAGTGAGGAGGACTTCATCCGATCTCTCTCTCACTCTATGCCCTGGCAGGCACGAGGTGGCAAATCTGGGGCTGCATTCTATGTGACTGAGGGTAAATACAGATTCTTCCCCTTTCGTAATTAGAGGGTATTATTTGGGGATGTTGGTAGTTAGTGTGTCCTTTAATCCCTGACTACCTCTAGCCAGAGGGTTGATGACTGTGAAGCAGCCACTCAGAATGGAAAGTTAAGTGGATAGTTCTGGGTTCTTCATTTGTTTCTTTGTATATGCAGGAGAAATAAATGTAGTTCTGTTTTTCAGTAGTAGCAGCTAGGGAGGCCAGCTGGGCAGAAAGGTTGTACTCTTTTAGGCAGGCTTCAGAAAACAAGAACTTGAGTATAATTCAAGGAAAAATGGTTGTTAAAGACAGTGTTTCTTATACTCCCACACGCTATAGCTGATTTATAATTTTCTTTTTTTTAAATTAAAAAAACTGGCTGATTCTAGGCCCCTGCTTAAAACAAGTCTTGAATGTAAGAGTCTGTAGGCTGTTTCTGTTGTCTATATAGGAAGCCCATACAGCTGAGGTAAATCTAACTTAGGCAGTCTCTTCTCCCTGGTTTGCTAGAAGGCTGAAATCCAGTAAGGCTGAAATTCTGATATTCAGAATATATGAAGTAAAAAAGTTTATAGAAATTAGCTTCCATAGCTAATAATTTAAGAGAATTGTGGTCCTTTAATTTTTCAAACCACTTCAGTGGTGCGACAGTCCTAAAGAACTTGTAAAGAATACATCGCTTACTGTAAGTAACCCTGTTGCCTCTGTCTGATGTTAAAACAGATGATAGATTCATCTTGAAGCAGATGCCTCGTCTGGAAGTCCAATCGTTCCTCGACTTTGCTCCGCACTACTTCACTTACATCATTAATGCGGTTCAGCAGAAGGTATTTTCTTTTCCTAAAAATGCACCTTTTATTTTAGGCAGTGTTCTGTATTCTACAGACTAGTAACAGTTTCCATTAACCTCTTTAATTTAAATAAAAGAAAATGTTAGAGGGTATGAGTTGTACTAATAATGTATTTTTTAAAATGAAAAGTGAGAATTTTGCTAAAGCTTCTAAGCTGTAATATACAGTCGGAACAACGGCAACTCTGGTATTTGATTGCTGATTGCTTGTACGCAGAGTTCTTACACCATGTCATCTCTTTGTCAGAAGCCCACAGCACTGGCCAAAATCCTTGGGGTATATCGAATTGGATACAAGAACTCTCAAAACAACACTGAAAAGAAGTTGGATCTGCTTGTCATGGAGAACCTTTTCTATGGCAGGAAAATGGCTCAGGTAAGATCCAAGCATTCTGTTCTCTTGCAATGCAGGTCTGACTGGGAGCAAGAGCAGTATTACCAGTAGCCATATAGGTAACTTCTAACTGCGTATGCTGTCTATATCTAGCACTGCTCAAAGATAACATAACAAGAAAACAGGCACTGTTATCCTTGGTGACTTGATACCTGTATTGGATAGTTCAGATAGCTGTAGTGCAGGCTTCAGTTTTTAGAAGTCTTATTTGTCCCTGCATCTCTGGTGTCTCAGAGAAAGCATTGCCAACCTCATTAGGAGAAAGTGAAACTTTTTTGCAAAGCTTGTTAGAAGAACTAACTGGGATTACAGACTAATTTGTTTAGAAGGAGAGCCTCACCAATGGAGATGGTGAGCTACTGTGCAGTGAGGGGGAAATTAATAATGTTTTGAACGTGCTGTTCTATCTCTGAACTGCTTCATGTGTGGGACAAGATTTCGAGTTCAGCATTGCTCTCAGTAAAGGAAAAGCAACCTCTTTGAGACAGTAGAATGAAGACCTTAAAATGACTGGGGGGAAAATTATCTTCAAATACAGAGCTGATGCTGAAAAGGATGCTCCAACTAATGTTGCTTTTAAAATTAGATAGTATCAATTCTTTCCACCTTCCCTTCTAGTGTCTGACCTCAAAGAGGCAATGTTTGTGGGAAGAGGTGAACTGAGTGAATTCTAGATAGATGTAAAGGATGTTGTTGTGGGTTTTGTTTTTTGTTTGTCTGTTTTTAAATCAATGAGGGTGCTCAGGCACTAGAACAGAGACCGAAAGAAACCATGGACTCCATCCCTGAAGCTAGTCAAATCTTCACTGGACAGGGCTTGAGCAACCTTCTCTAGCAGGACCTGCTCTAAGCAGGGCATTGGGCTGGAGACCTCCAGAGATCCTTTACAACATAATGATGATCTGTCTCTTGCCTTGCTAACAGATGTTAAAAGGTCCTTCATGCAAGACCCAGTTCCCTCTTCAGTGGCTTTACTTTTGTCAGCATTTGAGTCTGTAGAAGCTGGCTGAAAAACTGAGTTAACATATACAATATAAAAATAAGGACACCTTTTTCCCCTTATATTAGGCTAAATAATAATTAAATAACTTGCATAAAATTTGTGAATTGAGGTGGCAGAGCTTTTATGTAGACTTATATGCTACTTTCCATTCAGGAAAATTTAATTTTTTTTGTCAACAAAAAATGGCTTTTGTTAACTGTCTTCCTCCTGTGGAGAGGGAAAGAGTTGCCCTGCCATGCTGCCTTCTCAAACACTGAAGTTAGGTATGTTGAAGTCTTTAACCTTGCAGATCAATGAAACAAAGTAGTGGTGTTCTCCATTTGCAGGTTTTTGACCTGAAGGGTTCCCTCCGAAATAGAAATGTTAAAACAGATACAGGCAAGGAAAGCTGTGATGTAGTCCTGCTGGATGAGAACCTTCTGAAGATGGTCCGGGACAATCCTTTGTACATCCGTTCCCACTGCAAGGCTGTGCTGAGAGCTTCCATACACAGTGATTCCCAGTTCCTCTCCAGCCACCTCATCATTGACTATTCCCTGCTGGTGGGTCGTGATGATACCAACAATGAGCTGGTTGTTGGGATCATTGGTAGGTAGTCTTGTTATTTTCTTGCTTTCAGCTGGTGAAACTGCTTTCTTCTGGTTTAGGTGTTTATAGTACTCTTAGAACTGTACCACGAACACCACAGAGATGTGTCAGGAAAGCTTGTATTCTCCCTGATGGAATACCACACTCACCTGTCATGGATATTCAAAGTGGAGGCAGGAAGTCTTCTCTCCAGCTCTTGTATGGACTTGTGCTAACATTTGCATTACTAAGAATACATGCAGGGGACCTCACAGGTAGCAAAAAAGCAGTCAAGTTGGTGTTTAACCTACACTTTAAATCCAGTTGAAGTAAGGAAAGTTATTTGTATGCTTTTATGTATTTAATTTTTAACGTTAAGTTCAGTAATGTTTATATAGTCATTTAAATTTCAATGTGGAGGGGATCTAAGGAGAAACAATATTGGTAGATATGGAAGAGGGGACTTAGACGTCACAAGATCACTTGTAATTATGTTGTCTGACCTGGATAATATGGCTGGCAATGCAGTAATTACTTTGCCACATCCTCTGACTTGTGACTGGAAAGTAGAGCCATATCTTTTGACAGGCAAACTTGTATTGTGCAGAAGATTTGGAGATGCAGCTGTTTTGCAGGATGTGGAAGTGACTTTTGGAAACTAAATGCTCTTGAAATCTAGCTCAGAAATGCTTCCAGATGAGATCTCAAGCCAGAAGGTCTGGATTACTCCTTTTCTGATAAAGCTTGAAAGCCATTCCAATAACACTTCTAGCTGAGAAAGGAAGTCCCAGCTACAAAGAACTGCAAGTTGTTATTACTTTATAGTTTTGTAGACTCTTGAATATTTGGGTAAATGGGATGAGACTCTGCTCCTTCTGTATATGTGGCTTTTTGCTGTCCTTTAGGAAAATCTTAGCAGATTAGTAAATTTTATATGATGTTTAAAGCTAATAGTTCCTTTACTGTGGTGAGAACAGCTGTTCGTGATCTGAAGGAGCTTGTTCAACACGAATATCTTCAAGAAGAGAGAACATGCCTACTGTATGAGGCTATCACAGTGTTCTGTAAATGATACCCTGAGAACTTACAAAGTACTCAAATTAAATTTGTGGCAGGGGCAGAACTAAAAATCATTAACTTGGACTGAGTTTGAATCTGAGGTCAGAATCTCTACCTATTTTAGATCCTAACATGATACAGGAAACAACTAAGTTAGGTCTGTGAGGAGCTGGGAAGACTTTATTTTATTTGTAGGCCCTGTTGTGTTGGGCTCTGGGCCTTGGGGCATGAAGTGACAGTAGTTAGTGCACAAACTGATTATATTAGTCCCAAAGCACTTTGAGTGTTTCCAGAGTATTCAGATAAATGGATAACTTTTAAGATCGGCAGGTCCAGATGAGCATTGTGTAAAGCACAACTGAGGTGAAACATGTGGATGCTTACGGTGGCCTTTTGTAAATCTAGAAACAGTAAATTCAAAGTTGTATAATTACAGTTGAAGTCAGATGTTAGGAGACAATGATATCCAGTAATGGATACTGCAGCTTCAGCTTTGTAGATCAAAATGTTCGTGTGCTTGTGATGACTGAGCACACTTTCTCTGAAGGTGGCGTGGAAGCAATTCTGAAGTCTTCCCGTTGCAGCCCCCTCTTCCTGTCGGGGTCACTTGATAGGATTTTGCAGTCTTCCGTATCATGAAAAGTGTTTGCTTTCTTTTATGAGACCTGTAGATGGCTGCAGTGATGAGGAATACTACTAGCTTAAATGGATATGTATCCAAGTCTTGATGCTACTAGCTGTTGCAGTAAAGTAGTGAGAGCTGTTGAGATGAAGTGAGGGTTCTTAATTTGTTTCTGAGATGGGGATCAGCTCATGAGCCCTTGAAACACTTAACGTGGGTAAAGACAGACGTGCCTGGAAAGTCTGCTTTTGTAGAGGCAGGAGGATCTTGCTGGGCTTTGGAGATGTTCCGTTCACCCTACTCAGATACAATCAATACTCCAGAAAGGGAGTCGACTGGTAGGGGGAACACTGAAGTTTTTCCGGCTATGGAAGCCTACTACTTTCTTGCCCTTTTTGAGGGGAAATAGATACATTTTAGAGCAGCATTATTTGGGTTATAGCAGATATGACATGCTGTGTGTGAAATTTTTTTTTTTTTTTTTTAAATTGCAACAGACTATATTCGCACTTTTACCTGGGACAAAAAGCTTGAAATGGTGGTGAAGTCAACTGGCATCTTGGGAGGACAAGGTAGGTCCAGAATGAAATCAAAACTTTTCATCATGTTTCCTTGTTAGCTGGAAGCTTCCAATAACTGTGCTAAAAAAGCCACAACTTCCACACCGTGTAGATTTGCAACACTAGATTAAGTTGCCCAAAACAGGGGAAGGAATAACAAGTTTCAGAAAAATTAATGCATTGATCTACCTCCATGGGTGACCCTTTAAGTCTGTAATTCCTGGGAATAGGGTAAAGGTAATCTACTTATGAGACTGTTCTTTTCTTTTTCTTAGTTACCAGCTACTCACATGTACACTTTGTTACCCATTCAGAGATACTAGCAAAAAACCTTGCTGCCTGGTTTCAGAAGATTTTTTTCTGAGTCCAGAAAATTATATAGACTCTGAGATGTTATTGTGGAGGAATCTTTATCAAATGATTGACTACTGCCCATATTTTGGAGAGCTAAGGAGTTCCCTTTGTTGAAATGAGTAGACTAGCTTCTGTGCAGCACTGCCTAGTGTTAGCCTCATGTTCGTAGGAGAATTATAAAGAGAAGGGAAGGGGAACACTTGATGTACCACTGCTCACGTGTCTGTTGAAGATAAGAGTGTGCCCATAGAGTGAAATTTTTCCTGGGAGAAATTTGCATCTCTGCTGGAAAACCTTTACTGTAAACAGGAGAAGAGAAAAAGAAACAAACTGATCGGGGCTGATGTAAAAAGCCTAAATGTTTCATCCAACTTCAAGTATTAGCGATCTAGACCTTGATCTGTCTTTTCTCCTAAAAGTTTAAAATAAAAATTAAAAAAAAAAAAAAAGGTGGCTGATGATGCTTGTTGGTTCCAAGACCCTCTCATGTTCAGTATACCTTCATGATTAGGCTGTCTGGTGTTGTATTCTCAAGTGATACCTGTCTGTACTCTTTTGCCCGTTTCTAACTGCTCTTGTCTCTTACATATTAGGTAAGATGCCAACTGTGGTCTCTCCAGAACTGTACCGGACCAGGTTTTGTGAAGCTATGGACAAGTATTTCCTGATGGTGCCAGACCATTGGACAGGACTGGGCCTGAATTGCTAAGCTAAAGCCCATATTGGGAAAGCACAAGAGGACAATGACACTATAGGCCACTTTCTTCCTGCAATTTGTCCAGCAGTAAGCAAGAGGATTACAGTTCCATGTCTACATTGACCATGTGTGTCATGTTGTGAAGTGTGAAATCTGCTTGTTGCACTTTAAAATCCTCTCTTGGAGGCTGGTAAGCAAACCAGCCTCACTAGGCTGTAAGGTACCACTGAACAGCGTTGATAAAAGACATTCCCCCTGTCAGTAGGGAAGGGGATGCTATCTCCATGTAAGGGCACTGAAACAGATACTATGCAGATCATGATGGTGTAGAAGTACGTGATCTCTGTAAGTCTTGCACTACCTAAGTGGTGTTGAATATGAGCAGCTCATGTTTCTGTAGTGGATGCGTGGTACTGCAAATGTGAAATAATCCCCTCTCTGGGTGGGTGGGTGAGAGAAGAATGAAGTTAATTCCTGAGTTCTGCTATTGTTGCAGTGGTCTGTAGTTGACCTGTTTAGGATCCGTGAATAACTTGTTCTGATTATGCTCTGTTGCTTCAGTTTTTCCTAGGTTCTGTAAATAGTTTTGTTTAGGGTTTTTTTTTTTTTGTGTGTGGTGTTTTGGTTTTTTTGTTTTTTTTTTTTTTTTTTTGGGGTACCACTGAGATGAATATAGTTGTCTTTTTCTGTAAAAAGATAAACCTGAACTAACAGGTATCTTGTATGATGGATAAGATGTGCAAAGATCTGTGAATCTCTATGTTATGACAATAAGCACTTCTTTCCATTTTTATTAATTTTTACCTGGTTTTGTAGGTGATGAGTTTACTTTTAGCTGCATTATAATATAGGCCAGTAAATAAAAGTGGGTTTTTTTAATGAGTTTGAGAGGCAAGAATACTGTCCTTTGACTTCCAGTCTCTGATGGAAGGACTTGAAACAAACATGGAGTCTGGAACAGTATAGCTCTTTATGACCACTTGCTCGTTCTGACCAGCTGCCTGGTAATGCCATCTTCACTGTGACTATGGATTGAAATGTGCTTTTTGTTCACTCCCCACGTTCAGTATTTTCTTCTGCAGCAGATGATGGCGGTGGCTCTGTTGAAGAGTAACATCTGGGCAGCACTAAGAAAGGAAAAGGCCAGCAGTGAGAACTGAACTGTTGGTTCCAAAACCACCCAGTGCAGCTGCCAGGAGGCAACAGTCATTTGTGTTGCAAGAAGCCTTCCCCACCCCATTGCAAAGCCCTACTGGAGGATGAGCAAAGCTGCTGATCTTGAAGCAGCAGAAATGAAAGTATTCTCACTTCCTCTGTGCAATGTAATCATTATTTCTGGGGGTGCATTGTTGAAGGCTGCAGTGACTTGCACTGTGGAAAGATGACACAGTACTTCTTGCTTCCTCTGGCCCAGAATACCTTTGGTCCAACACAACGTATCAGGTACAGCTGACCACCTCTGGGACACATCTTGCTTCCTATGTTGAAATGTACTCCCAAGATGGCTAGCTGTGCGCAGGGCCTTGTTTAATGAAGGACCAACCACTCCATCAGCTCAATGCTACTCACACTACTGTGGCTTCTACCTTCTGTCTCAGTCCATCAGTGTGAAAGAGCATGCCATGCAGCCTGAATCTGTTCCAGTCTCAGTTAAAGTTTACATGTGTTATTCCTTCTTCCCCTCCTAAAGTTTACAGGAAAAAAACTTGACTTGCCTGACCAGATAAGGTGACCCAATAGCAGCTGGTTATGTTATCTTCCACTTTGTCAGTATGTGGATTGCTTGATGGAGCGTAAATATGGGCAGTGTCGTGGCATCTGCACTAGGCTAATGCAGAGCTGTGGTGTGCTAGCCTTGTCCTGTCACCAGTAATCCTTACTCCAGCGACGTGTGGCTGCTCTATACTGCTTGACTTCCAGAGTCGCTAGCAGTTGGCTCTAAAGCAACATGATCATCTAACTGTAGCTGATGTTCCTGTGTACATGACAGCATGAGGCCCTCAGCACTGTAAAAGTGAGAGAACCTTCCGCCAGCCAGCTGTTTTGTAGTCTGTGAATGCAGAGCCCAGATGTGTGAATTGTGACCTGTTTGACTGAAGTTATAGCAGTTGGAGAGATTTGCAGGAGTGATTTTAAGCTGGCATCAACAATTAACTTTGAGTCAGGATGTGGCTGCTAGACTAGAGCTGAACAGACTGGAGTAAAAGCAAACTGCTTGTCATGGGTAACACAGTAGCTGTAGAATCTAATGGAATTGGGACATCTTTGGGTGCCATGTGACATCAAGATGTAAGGATTTATAGTTCACATCCCAGCAGTTGAAGAGTTGCAGAGATCTTCTCAAACATTCCCTTTTCAGAATAAGAATTGTCCTGACATTTCATTTGCTACAAAGCTGACTTTCTCAAAAGGAGAGGAATACTTCATGCAGAAGAGATCTCTGAGTGAGCTCCTTGTGGAGCTGTGTTAGGTCTGTGTCCCTGCAGCATGCCTAAGGATGTCCTAGGGGAACAGCCTAGGTATTACATGAGCCCTTTGATTAGAGGGGTTTTTTTTGTGTCTTTATAACACAGGTTTAGCATATATGTGTGTAAGCAAATCCCAGTTGCAAACATGAAGGCTGCATTTTTTTCAGAGCTACAGTGGCTCTTTTTCTTCTGTTGTGTTCATCTGAGGCCTTGTGACAAATGTCTAAATCTTGTCCCAGTTGGAAGTGATGACTTGCTTTGAGTCATCGTGTAGACAGCACAATGCCTTGTAGTGGCCCAGCGATGCATTCTGTCCTCTAAAAGCACACGAGGGATTCTTGCTGGTTAAGTAGCTCTGCTGGGCTTAGGGGAGTTACCTGTGGAGTGGACTTCCCTTTGTGAGAATGACCAAAACAAAATGAATCGCTCACTAGCAGGTGGCCAGACTAATCATTATTCAAAGCACTTAATGTACCATAATGTATGTATTTCTAATCTACCTTGGTTCAGCTGTATTTTATAAAATTGATGTAGTAAACTATTTGAGAATAACTGCCTTGACTACTTGGAGAATCAAAATGTAATGTATATAGATACAAATAAAGTGACTAAGATATACTTGAGTCTATTCCATGTGGTGGAGCAGTTAGGTCTCAGTCTCATAGCATCTCATTTTCTTGATCAGAGGTTAAGTCCTCTGCCTACTCTGCAGCAGTTGAGCTGTTGGAGGTTGCCAGCTTTGTGTGCAGTGTAAGCACGCCTGTCATGTCTCTATACCTTGCAACTCATCTCCTCCAATGGAGCAGAACCTCTGGGCAGCTCTCCAGGTCAGTGGCAGCAGAATGTGCAAATAACCTTTCATGCGCTTATCTCACCTTCTCCCCAGCTGCTTTCCGACACAGTGCTGTGTGAGACAGGCATCCAGTTTTGTCCAGCAGATAGTGGTGTTGCCGTGGCGCAGTTCTTCCAAGAGATAGAACACATTCCTCAGGAAAAATCTCCAGGTATTTCCATAGTCTTCTCTTAAGTGGACTACATAAAGACAAAATCCAAGAAGGTCTGAAAATTCATGGCATATCTTGATTGCTTCATATAAACCTGGTATATAGTAAGCTCTCTTAAAGCTAAACATGGTGTGTGATTGGTTCTGGGAAGGAGGCTTGTTGGTTCTTAGAAAATAAAACTCAATCTAAAATGGAAGGATTTTACCTGCATTATGCACCATCACCACTTCTGCCAAGTGAGTTTGAGTTCTTTTATCTACTGCAATATGAAAGTGCATCAGAAGCTGTCCCACTGTGGGGGTGTGAGCAAAGCAAAAGGTGGGATACTCAATTCAGGGGCAGTGCTGCCTTATGCTGTAAAGTTGAGGGGATTCTGGCATGAAGTTGAAAAGCACAAATACAGGGTTATTGGAACAGCATTCCTCTAATACAAGTGGGACTGCCAACATCTAGTAAAGGTCAAGATTCTGTGCTTTAAGCAAAACTTCTCTTAATCGCTACTGAAGTCATCAGTATTAGAAAATGAAACTGTAATTGCATGGATTTTCCATTGATGTAACTGATGGTATGAGACATGGGTCAACTTCCCCACTGCCACCTTGATTTAGACAATATTACTATGAACAAAACCCAACCAAACAAGCAAAACGAAGAAAGAAAAAGTTGGGGTTCATCATCTCAATCTATGCTGTAATGTCTCAATTTGAGTCCTATGGACAACAAACCGAGGCTCCACAGCAGGAACAACAAAGAGTACTTCAGTTTTAGTCTGGAGGTTTTAAGTCAGTGCATATACCGAGTAATTTTGCACAATGATTTGGAAAAGCTAGGCCATCCCTCTTTTCTTACTATTTTCAGGACACAGGACTGGGAATTTGGCACACTAGAGATTGAACATCTAGCTGTGCTAGACACTGATACTAGCCTAGTATTGCCACTGAGATACTAAAGTAATAACATAACAGCAATCTGAGCTCCTGCTGTGGTGCCTTGGTTTGTTGCCAGATCTCTGTAAGGAACAAATAGAACCAAAACAATAAACCCCTTCAGTTTATGGTGAGAGGAGGTTTGTCTATATCTTTAAACGTGTGCCTGGAGGCAGAGCCTGCTTCTCAAAAGATGAAGGATGACAGAAACAGATGGTAAGAGTGGGCTGGGGGCTGGTTTGGTAATCCAGCAGAATCAGAATGAGCCCCAACATATGCATCCTATTACAATGCCTTGTTCTCCAGCCCCTGCTGCCTCTTATGGTGTGAAAATCCTACACCAAGTGATGTGGGTGAGGACAGAAATCAATGCTTAGTTTGAATGATGAAAACCAATGCTGAAATATCTCTGGTTATGAAATTACTGTCATCCTACATATTGAGTCTAAGCTTTGCAGAGCTCCAAGCAAGCTAGTTTCTTACCCACCATAAAGCCTGTGTTCTTGAATGTTTCCAAAGCACAAGGTTGTCATCCTACAAAACTGTGCTCCTTCACACAGCTTGTGCCAGTTAGAGAGGCTGTCCTCAGTTTAATTCCTGCAGTAGCTTGCGATGATACATGAAAGCAGAGTTGTTAGCAGTCAGCCAACTCCTTATTGCCTCTGTGTTTTCCTTAGGTGAGATCCTTTCCCGCTGTGTTATTTGTGGAGCTGCTTTCATTGCTTGTCCTTTTCTCTGATTATAGGCAGCTTCTCTGTTGGAGGCCTTGCTTGTAAATCTCTGTAGGTAAACTTGCGTTACTAGAATTAGCTGACATAAGGTCTCTGGTCCTAATCTGAAGACTTTTTCTAAGCCCATTCTGAAGGCTAACTAACTAGTCCTTAGTCCTTGCAGCCTTAGCAAGCAGTCTTCTGACTCTTTCCAGTTGTTTACACCTGTATTAAGTAAACAAGTTCTGGAGACAGAACTTACATATGCAGGAGCTGTGGTGTGAGGAGTCCTGAGGAGAAAGAATAGAGCTTTGGTAGTGAAAGGTCCGTTGCAATCAATACTTTTAGGATGCCAGAACTGGCTGTACATATCAATATGCAAGATGAGTTGTAAAATCTCATTGTCATTCTGAAGGAGAGATGTCTAGGCTTAGAAATTATACCTTCACCTTTGAAGTGCTGAAGATGACTTGTGTGGGGAAAATAGCAAGCATTTAAAAAAGCGAGCATGTCAGTGGAGGAAGAATGTGAGAGAAGAGTATAAAAGATGATTTATGGCAATTATCGAATTGGAAAGTTATCCTTACAGAAGGGTGTGTTTTGGCTGCCAGAAACAGAAGAATCCTGCCTTCAGCTCTGAGGATTTTGTGGTGCTTCATCTATGAAGCTGACAAAGACAAGGTGGGAGAAAGAGGCACAAAAGTCACAAAGAAAAATGAGAACCTCCTAAAACAGGTAAGAGTGTGCCTGTGGCTGAAGTAGTAAATTACTGAGAAATACTCTCTGTCATTCCTTAGAGCTGTTTAGCCTTTGGTTACCTGCCTGTGATCCTGAAACTGCAGTTTTGAGTGAAGTTTCCTAGACTTTGTCTTTAAAACAGACCTTTATGTATTACAAGGTCCTGTACATTGTTATTGGTGTTTGGCATAGGGACAAAATAATTTAAAAGCTTACTGCAGTTAGCATGCTCTTTACACTGAAAAGGTAAGTATGAGGAAAAAACCCCACTGATTACTGTATAGTTACAGGAGCAGATTACAGATGGTTTTGTTTTACTGTAAAATGTAAGCTGTTTGAGGGCCTGCAGGAGGCCAGCTACTGAATCATCGCTGCCACCTGCTGTCACTGGTTCAAATTTTCAGTTCATTCTCTAGTGTGAAGGCTGGCTATATGTTTGCTTAAATTACATCACAGGATATTAAAATTGTAGAGAAAATATGATCTTAGTGGCAGTTCTATATTGTTTCCCAGATATCTAAATGTGTTGTGAGTCTAGCTCTGAAGAAGTGGAGGACTGAAGTCCCTTAATAGTATGTGTGCTTCAGTGAGGACAGGTGTCTCTTCTGTTGGTATCTATAGTCAGTGGAAACATGATGGCTGTATCCTGCTCCTTGTTGAAGAAAGGCTGTTTGTACTGAGGATCCTGGGCCTGTGGAATTTGCTTCTCAGTTTCCATCCAAAGCAGGAAGAACAGAGTGGTGATCTCAGGATGTCTACACAAAACCAGTTTACAGACTTTTGTGATATGAACACAGTACTTTTTTGTTTGTTTGTTTGTTTGTTTTTTGTTTTGTTTTGTACAGGGAAAATAACTTTTTAATTCCAAGTTATTGGCTAGTTAGATACATTTCTATAGTAATGTGTTTTGTAGATGTATTCTATAGTAAATAGTAGTTGAATATGGTATAGGGTTTGAACAGTGATTACTCTCACTATAGAAAAGTTGGAATTCATGACTACTGTAACTTTTATTGACTTGTTTAGTTTTAGGGAAACCCCCTACTTTCTTCAAATATCTCTCATCAGAATGTGGCTGGACCTGTCTTGTGTGCTTGAAGTTGTCTGTCAAAACAGCAGACAGTTCTGTGTTCCCATCTCAGAGCTCTTCCTTTCGCTGGCAATGACAACTCTGCCCATTCTTGAGTAGCACACCAAGCCTAGGAGCCATAAAATCCAAATTAATTATAATATTTTCATATCCAATTTCTGTAGGCACCTGTATTTATATGCACAGAATATACAGCAAATGAAGGCATATGTTAAGGATCGAATCAAAGGAAATTTAATGACTGAAGCTATTTTTACTAAAGGGACTTAGAGAAAAAAATCAGGCAGTTTAACCATTTACCGCTTTTGCCTCAGCACTGCTTCTCTGTTGAACTGTAAGCATTGAGTGGGTAGTTGATGCAGCTCACTCCTAGAGTCCTTGCCAATCTTTGCAGAAGGAGAAGGCTGGGATCACTGGCCTGGTGCACTGCTCCAATATGGATCCCTGAAAGGGACGCCTTACACAGTACTGTTTAAACCGAAGAGCGAGCAGTTAACTGATGCAGTAATGCCAACCTCTGTTAAAGATGCAAAGACATTTAATGATCAAAATACTGATGCGGTCTTCCAGTACAAGAAAGATGGGGAGAGGCTGTTCAGCAGGGCCTGTTGCAACAGGACTAGGGGTAATGGTTTTAAAATAGAGAAAGGTAGATTCAGATTAGATATTAGGAAAAAATTTTTTACGATGAGGGTGGTAGAACACTGGCACAGGTTGCCCAGAGAGGTGGTGGATGCCCCATCCCTGGAAACATTCAAGGCCAGGCTGGATGAGGCTCTGATCTGGTTGGAGATGTCCCTGCTCCTTGCAGGGGGGTTGGACTAGATGACATTTGAAGGTCCCTTCCAACCCTAAGTCACAAGATACCACATTTTTAATTTTTGACTGTGACTGAGTTTGAGGTTTGATTTGGATGGGGGAAGGTCTCCTATATTAAAGAACAGATGCAATGCATTCCCTTCTTTCTCAGATTAATACACTGCAAAACCGTAAAGTGACAGAGGGATCCCTGAACATAAGGGAAAAAGCATTTCAGTATCTCAAAGTTAATAGAATCTCTTCCTTTTATTTCTTGCTGCTGTCTTTATAAAATAAATTACTTGTAGATAACAATGTATTAATAATACTCACACTATAGTGACTAGTCATGCCAAATCTAAATACACAGAAAGGAGGGAGAAAAGTCCATCTGACAAGTTCTCAGCAGTATTTTATTGAAAATGTGAAACATTTCGATGTTGATCTCCTAAATACAGCACACATTTTTGTTGTCTTCTGAGAAGCTATGAAAATCACTGCTCTAAAGAGTGGGAATTCTATTAAGATGTACAAGGAGACATTACAATGTACAGTGTTCGTTGTTAAATTAAAGAAGGCACTTGCTCTCCTGCTTGCCTAAAGATTATATTAAAAAAACCCAAACAAACAAATCCCCCAAAATGTTTCTGCAGAGAAAAGAAAAGTGGTAATACCTTAAGAGGTTAAATATGTCTATAGTATACATTAATCTTGAAAAAGACAATAATAAAGTTATGACCCAATAACTTAAGCAAATGTTTCTATGGCATAACTTAAATTTTGAATGTCAATGAAACACTGAGTTTGAAGTATTTTTTTTTTTTTGATTATTTAAAAAAATTAAAAAAAAATCCTAAACCGAACAACCAAAATAGCTCTTCAAAGTTCTGTTCCTCCAGGTACTACCCCAGTGCCACAATGTAGTAATCCACTCAAGAGCAGGAGCAATGTAATTCAATAAACCTATCCTGCTACAGTTCTTGATTTTATTTCTTAGCCATTGACTAGACAATAATGGAACCCCAAAGCAGAATAATCACCAGGTAAAACTGTTTGTCTTTCAAACAGACAATCCCTCATTGTGTTTCTGCATTGCAGAGTGGTTTGAGTGCATATTCAGCCGTAGGCTGAGTGCCACATTCAAGAAGTGTTTGAAAACAGACAAAAATATAAGGAACTAATAAGTCAGTAGGCAAAAATGATACAGTCCACATTTCTGGTCAACTCGAATGTTTGACTAGGAAGAAGGTAGTTGGTATATCAGAAGAAGGACATGCAGAATTCATTTGCAGAAACATTGAACGCCTCCACTAAAACCAAAATGCTTTCATCTCCCCACAGTTTAAAAGAATTCATACAGTCACATATGCCTATGAACTCAAACTAGTTTTAATCTGTTTTGTCCTGTCATGAATGTAATCAGCCTTGTATTTTCTTCTTGGTGTCTTCTATATTCACAGCTTCAGAATATTTTGAATCATATCTACCTCCAGTACCACTTAGAGTTCATCCTAGGGACAAGAAAATAAAAATTAAGTTATTTTGAAAGTACAAAAAAAAAAAAAAAAAAGATTATTGGGTGGTGGGTTTTTTTTCCTGTGATTTTAAATTTCTCTGTGGTACTAATTTTTCAGCTAGACAAATATTTCTTAAATTCAAGGTACTTCTTAATAGCCATGTATTAATATCTTCTGAGTTAAAATGTCAATCCCAATCTTGCACTAATCAACTTCTGTAATTTAGTGCCTGCTTGCTAAATCTAGTTTAAGGATTACAGTTAAGGATACACTGGCTCTCAACCCTCTATCTTTAATGCAACTGTCCTAGAGATGTCTATAAATTCTGCTAAATCTTGCCGTAACTGATGTTGCAACTGCAGTATCCTTTACTACATCTGTGAACATAGAGAACTGAGTTTGAATAAATAACAGTAACCAAAACAAGACTGGAAGTAAAATGTACTTGGTACTATTTGAAGATATGGCACTTAATAGTTCACAAACAGCAAATAGTAACATCATTGTGAAGGACTGTTCTTTACAGTAAACTAAGTCTTTTGCAAAAGACTCCTCAACAAATAATCTTACCTTATTTCTGGATTTTTTTCTTTTTCCTTTATTTTTAATTGCTTCTAATTTTTCATTCAAAAGGTCAGCAATACCTTTTGCATCTCTGCTGTCTATATATTCGCCAAGAACATTTTTCTTAAAAAAAAAAACAAACAAAAACAAACAAACAAAAAACACCAACAAAATTTGTGGAACACATTACCCATGCTTTACACTGAATAGAAAATCTGCTTACTTTCAGATAAAATTCAAGAGGAGTAGGGAGAAAGACAATGGCTCTGATAGGTTGATTTATGTTTCACAGATATATTTTTGTCACCATTTAAATGCCACTAATTGTCTTTATAGTAAGAACAATCTTAGCCGCTAGTTTTCAAAACTACTCATGTTTTAAACTATACAAGTTTTCTCTTGATCTTTTACTCTTTAGCACAGAAAAGTCTCATTGAATTTGATGGGATTGTGTGAGGAAGGATTTCTAAAACTTCCCATAAGAGATTCAGTTAAAAAGAGAAAATGAAACTATAATAAAAGAACTGGCTTAACTATCAAAATGCATTGAAAACTTTATCTTCAATGTTAGTACATTTAAAAAGATTACTATAACATTCTTGACATTTAATAGTTTTACAGTAATTAAGACAATTTCCTAGAACTATCTGGATACTTTTCAATTTTATAAACATATGACTACTGATCTCTTAGTAGGAAATGTTGATCTCAGTCACATTGATAATTGAAATGGTCTGGTAAGGTTGAGACAGAACACAACTAAATATTTTAACCAATTTTCTATCTTCAAATACATTATTTAAACCAAAATTATAATGAAATGCTACGATTACATTGAAATAATATTTCTCCTTAGCCAAAATTAAGTTGTCCACATTTCAGAGACTTTATCTGCTTTTGGTAGCTGGTGGTGGAATCAGTAAAGGTTGAAAAACATTTTTGCCACATGACCCCTGCAAAATTAAACCCTGGTTCTGTTAAGCCCACATTTTAGTTACTGTTCTATTAATTTACAATGTATTATTTTTTAGTAACACATTATTACTACATTATTGTCCCACTATTTTAAAATATTACTGAAATTGATTATTATTGTATCTCCCAGATATCTAAATAATGCACTTTAATTTACTACAGAAATAGTCTCTTAAGTCTCAATGTGAAATGAAATACATCTACTGACAGTACCCGCTCCCCAGCGTACACAAAGGAGACCTTTTACCTTTGTTCCTTGGTAGGGGTAAAACTTAACAGTAGGGTAGGCTCTGATATCAGCGGTTTGACAGGTCTGAGCATATGCCTGACAGTCTACTTTTCCAGCTTTTACTTTTCCTTTAACGGTCTAAAAAGAAATGTTTATGAGAAACAAACTTCAAGTTTCCATGGGTGACTGTAAGCAAATAACATGAATAAGCCAGTAGTGCAACTAAAAGTAAATGAAAAACATTGCTCAAATCTTTTAAATCTCTCAGAGTAGTTGCTTGCTTGCTTCTCACACTGTTCACCTTCTATGAGAAGTCACTGTATGTTCAGTGGAGCACTCCTACTCGAATTCATGGCAAAACACATCACAGTTCCAAAGATCATCCATTATAAGCTGAAATCTGTCTCAAAGGAGAGTCTGTGTGTGTGTGTTTGTGCACGAGAAAATACCCGCTGGCAACTGGGACCTAGAAGTGTGGACTTTCAATAAGAAGGAGGATCATTGAGGGTATGCAATTTTTGGATTATTGCTAAGAAATAAAGCGCTGATGAATTATACTTTAACCATTATAACAACCCACTAATACAGTTGAAACCTACCCTGGCAAGGATCTCAAATTCAGGAGCAAAACTTTGGCAAGGTCCACACCAAGGAGCATAAAAATCAATGACCCAGTGATCTTTTCCATTCAGAACTTTTTCTGTAAAGCTCTGAGGAGTCAGGTCTACAGACACTTGTGGTAAGTATCTGTGGAAAGGAAGAATAACAGTTATAATCCATTCAAAACTAACATATCCAAATTCTATTTAAGCACAAGAAAAATCTCTGAAATTAAGACTACTGGTAGTCTGGAAATTCCTATTTTATACTTTGTACTATAAAAGAGAATCACATCTTAAAAGTGATTATACAAAGTAATAAGTGGTCTTCAGAAGATGGGTGGACAGTAACGAGTATGCAATTTCTCCACATTTTAAAAGCTTAAGTTAAAAGATATGAAAATGTTAACATCTTAAATTAAGCAATACATATACCTGTTTCTAATTCTTGATTTACATAGCATTTAAAAATTTCTCCTAGCAAGCAAGCAGCTTATGAACAAAGTTTAATACAGTAACTTACCCCAATGCCCAGCCTCTCAGTGAATATGAATCTCTGTGCCATCCATTGTAGCTGCTACAAAAAGATTAAAAAGAAACCAAAAATCCAAGTGCACAGTAGTTTGCATTACGTTTGAAAAAAAAACAAACCCACCAACAACAACCTCTGTAGAGTGGAGATGATGAAATAATGAACTTAAATTAATATGTTTTAGGATATATTTCTACCTCGCTTTCAAATCTGAATCAGTAAATCTCATTAATACAAATCAAAGATACAGAATTAAAGACTAGAAGATGAAGAGAAGAAAGAAGAAAATTCTATATCAAGAGAGTAAGAAACTTGGTTTGGAGCACATAAGCTTTGATAACTAGCATTATTTTGAATGAAAGATCTTTGGTAATAACTCCAGATGAAAATGGAAGGCTTTAAGAAACATAAGAATTAAAATGAAATGTCTTAATGCATTTTCTTACTCATGCTCATTCATTACACTGAAACAATTATTAATGACATACATTTTCCTCAAATTGACAGTAGAAAAGCCAGGCAAACTGGTTACCTGGACAAGGATTTATTATTTGGACTTTCAGGGCATTGCTTAGTTTTGAAATTCCAGTGACAGGTTAGAAAAAAAGAATAATTCAGGATTCATATCCACTAATTCACTACTTTATTACAAAGTATTTTTCAATAGTTACCTGGTCAAAAACTTACTTGGTAGTTTTTTGTGACCTTTATTTTAAGTAACAAATTTCCACATTTTTGTAAGAAATAGCTGACTCATGATTAGGAATTTGGCACTTCATATTCACCAACTTAGTTGTTTTCAACAAGAAAAAGAAATTCTGCTTCTAAGGGAAACTTTATCTAGAAGAACTGAATAGGAGTAAGCAGTCCAAAGATAAAAGCAACTCAAGTCTACTATTACGCACTATGATGAAGAGGTATTACAATTTATTATCTGCCAGCATTTAATAGAACTTTCCAATTTGTAGAATAATGAAGCAATACATCTGCTATTTCAGATGGTTATCTATCTTTAAATATGCATGTACTTCCTGAAATCCCTGGATCTTCAAACAGTACTGTGAAATGGGGGGGACAGGCTGTTTATTTGTGGCCAGATTTCATTCCACATAGATTTTTTTTGTTGTTGTTGTTGTTGTTTTGTTAATGATTACTGTTTACACACCAATGATACAATGAATGGAATGACTAGATATACAAAGGAAAATTTTTGCAATGGTGCTAACAAGACCGTTGGCAGAGAGGATGATCAGATGGCTACATCACTGTTTTCTAAAGATAAAGCTACACTCGATTAGTACATAGGCCTAATTGATTGTAGTATTAATAGTAGCATTTTTATATTATATGATTTAAATAATCTAACAGGCAATTAAAATTAGAAAACTGGCAACTGATAAAAACCAAGAAATAAAAATTAAGATTCCTGAGGCAGTCTCAGTTCAAATTATGGAAATGAAATGGGAAAATAAAATGGCACTAGTTTGAAGTAACAAAGGCAGTAACATCTAGGACTGTAGTATTCTAACAGCCTATTTTAATAGCTGTGATAAACCTTTTCTACACAACAGAAGATGTATATTCAACTTGTTCCACATTATCTAACATTTCCCAAACTGAAGCAAACTACTTACTAATATTGATGAGCTGTGTTTGATTTTTGAGGAAAGAGTCTTATTTCAGGATATCCCCGAACATTCTCTTGGTGACAGAAAGAATAATATTTTTGACAATCCACACTGCCTACGCTGATTAATCCATTTAACATCTGAAAAAAAGAAGAAAACCTATAATCAAATATGTTAATCAGTAACGGTACAATTTCAATAATAATTTTCAGATAAGTCTTAATCACTTAGTTGAGGAAAAAAAAATAAAAAACCCCAAACCATAAGGCTTTCTTCTTTCCTGCAAATGGGTCACTGATATTTAGTGGGAATATCCACAGCCACCCACATACATTCCATCATATTTTAGTATAAGCTGCCTGCACATGGCTCATGAGGCACCTGCCTTGCCTCACAGGTACATGAGTGTGGTTATTTAGTATAAGGACTACCACATTACCATGCTTCATATCATAGGCTCAGTAATTGTGACAGATCCTGGTACAGTGCAGGTGTGCTATCAGTTGTGCAGTTGGCCTGTGTCTTGAGCATATTGTATTTGTTGCAAAGCCCCAAACCACCTGGCATGGGCAGAGAAGCTGATGATTACTGAAAGTGTACTATAGAGCTAATCATACTTCATAGACATTTTACTGGAATACAGAATCCTGGCTAGAACTCCTACTCTAGGTGACTTCTAAGTGTCTGAAAGTCATGGACTTGTTTCCAAAGCCCTATTTTTTTCACAAAGTTTCTAGTTCAAATTCCTGAAAACATGTTCAGGAAAACCCAGATAGTTGTCAGTAAAGTAATACTACCTTTGCAAATGAGAGACACTGTAATGACCTTGCAAAACAACAATACCCTCCTCAAACCCAATAATTCCATGTTGAAGTATGTGTAATTCAGCTAACTGACAATCAGCCTTAAAGTGTATGGTATTTAACATTCATTTACTTTCTGTAGGATCTCAGAAAAAAAAGTCTTCCTAATATAGGGAATAATTAGGATGGGTAAGGTTGAATTTAATCTTAATCTTAAATTCAAGTCAGAGGTTTCACTACGGCTTAAGTGCTATCTTAAAGATGACTAATGATCATAAAGAATACTGAGAATAAAGCGGCAAATTATTTCAACCAATTCGTATCTAATTAATGGATAAATCTTTTTTTCATATTTTGTTTTAAACAAATGCAGAGCTGTTATCTATATAAAGAACTAAGCATCAAAGAAAGTTAGTTACTCTAAAGTTTCTTGGATCTTGGAAAACACCCTTGGATCAACAGGAAAAACTGGATTACAGTATCAATGTACTGAACCTTTAAAAAAAAAACCAAACCAAAAACAAACAAAAAAAACCTTTGTATTTGAAACAATATAAAGGTGTCAGGTAGAAATTCCCGGTTTTGCCTGCAATATTAATCACTAGACTTTCTCAATTGACAAGTCTCCATGACAGCAGTTGTACCATCTCAATATTCCATGGAGCAGGACACAAAAGCCAAAAAAATGCTTGAATGTCATTTACCCTGGCCATTTTTTTCCATTCTGGCATTAAAGCCTGACAAGGTCCACACCACGGAGCATAGAAGTCAACCATCCAAGTTTCTTCTCCTTTTCTTCTCAGAACTAATTCAACAAATGTCTCCGGTGTTAGTGAGACCACCGATGGATTCCTAAGATCCTAAAGTAAAGAGAGTTTATAGACACATACTTTGCAACAATAAATTATCCTGTATCTAGTGCCATCACTTATAGGCTGTATCAAATTCTGAGAATGTCCCTCTTTTAGTGAAATTTGCTTGCTGATATGGTAGGAAAGACTCCACACCACCAAAAGGGATGGCACCATTAAAAATCATCCTTTCAGCCTAACATTAGTATACCTGATTTGCTGAAAGGAGCTACAAAAAAAACCCAAAAAACACAAAAACAAAAAACAAAAAAACAAAAAAACCCCAAAAAACAAACAACCAGGCTGCAAAAGGGAGGTTTTCTGCCTCTTCTCCATAAAGGGAGGCAAAAGGCAAGAAATTCAGCTTACCTGGCAAGAACAGGCATTATGAAACTCGCCATGCTATTTAAGCTGTGATGCAGAACACCACATATGGTGCACTAGAGGCCTTGAAATATCAACTGAAAAAGACTAATCTCCACCTGTTCCTGCACATCTGCTCTTAAACCTGCTTCTTCTGACCTGCCTGGAGAGAATGAACAGTCTCTTCAAAGACTGGAGAGCAGCTTGTGGCTCTAGCAGTGAGAGAACCTGAATGCTGGACGAAAGATGGGCACCAGAATTCTGGCAGAAACAACGATTTGCAGTTCTGTGAGTTAAGAAAATTCACGAAACAGCTGAAAAACACAGAGGGCAGCAAGCTAATTGACAAAAGTGCGAACTTCCTCCTATTTCAAGGCATGTACGTAAAGCATTTTCACCTTAATATTACAACACTTCATACTTTTAATTCCTTTATCCTCTGTATGAGATAGAAATCATGACTACTACTTAGCAGATTGGAAGGCATTTCAAGTTATTTGCTAATGATTTCAAATAAATTACTTGACAGAGTAGGGAAATTAATCCATTAGGACAACTTAACAGATGTCAAGTCCCTGACTGACAGTTGCTGGATCACTTTTCTTGCCCAAGGTTTTTTCACTCTTCATCTTACTAGTCTAGTTAAATAAACTAAACTAACTAACTAACTAAATAAATAAAAATTCCTAGAATGTTCCAACTAAAGACCATATTTGTGAATGAGCTGCGTACAGAGCATGACTGCAACAAGGATTATAATTTACATACCTCTATGAACTCCAAGATCTGCTCAGCAGAGTGATGTCCTTCATATTCATGAATATCAGACTGATTGAACACAACTGTTGTTGGATAAGCTCGAATGTTATGCTAACAAAACAGACAATAAGAAATTGCAAGAAATGATTAGGTTTCTTGTACTTTCCTTTAACTGCCATCGGTGTTGGTGGCTCACAGCTGCTAATCTATGCAGTTTCTACCGTACAACTGCTCAGACTTGCATACAGATGGGAGTTTGAAACCATTACAAATCAGTACAGAAAATATGCCAATTGTATTCAGAGATGGCATAGTTTGTTTTGAATTTAAAAACCAGCCAGTAGTTCTTTTGCCATGCTCCACAAATACCAGAATCGATCCATGGGCCTTCCAAGCCTTAACTTTAAAGTTATTCCCAGTCTTCAGGTAAAAACACTTGTACTGTATGAATAACTGTATTGTTTACTATCGAATACAGATGTCTCCATGATTCAAATTCTTCAGTGTCTAAACATGTCTAAAAAAAACTTTAAAAAGCTTTTCTTTTTTGCTCATTTTTCATGCATTTTAAGACGTTCACATTTTAAAGATAAATAAACATTCTAACATAAAAAGCTCTTGTGAACAATAAAATGTGCTGTTGCAGGAAAGCTACTGAAGTGTAATATTTTCTGGAATTCAGTAATTGAAGCAAAAGTCAGGCAAATTTAAACAGGGGAAAATTGGGTAAGATTTTAAAAAAATATTTTTCATTCCACTAGTACATCTTTAAGTAAGTATAAACTGATAAGTAATAAGCTTTCTTTTACTTTAAAATTGACCTTGCACTTCTTAAGCTCTCCTACAAAACAAAAAGCAAAGTCAGTTAGGGTGAACTGAATTAGAAGTGGTTTTGCAGACATTGTCAAAATGTGTTATATCAATATAAAACTTGTGTTTTAAAATATTTTACTGTTTTTTATCCTATGTGAAGAACAAAAGGAATGCATGCATGTATTTATATACACACACTAAAAAAGAACCAAAACAAACAAACAAAAACAAACACAAAAACCAACCCAAATCTTTCTGGGTCTGCTTTAATTCTTTTTTTCCTCTTAAAAAAACCCAGAAATTACTAAATTCTGACACTTCCAGAGTCTTCTAATAACACTACAAAAAGCAGAGAAAACTGTGACCTGCATTAAGATACTATCTGTAGTGATTACATGGCTTGTTCCTTTGAAAACAACTATGATACAAGTGTCCTGTTTGGTTTACTGCCCTTTAAAAAAGTAATATTAAAGAATAAGCATTGCCTGCCCCTGCCTCCTGAACCCCCAACTAGAAGAAAATAATATTACTGAAAAGGATTTTTTTTTCTTTATATTATATTATATTATATAATATATTTTCTTAACATATTTTTAATGTTTCTGGAGCTTACCATGTTGCAAAGCCCTTCATGGACAGTACAGTCTAGTGTTCCAAATTTAAGCTGACCATAAAGATGTTTTGATGCTTTTCTCAGCTCTGGTAACAAAGCTCGACAAGGAGGACACCACTAGAAAACAAGATGCAAGTAAGTGCGGTTGCTTTCCCCACAGTTGGCTCTCAAGAGAATGTAAGCTGTTTGAGATTAATAATATGCTGCTTTGACAACAGACTCCACTAAATACAAAACCCACACAGTCTAGGAACTAGTGCTGCCAAGGAACAACAAATTACAATACTGTCTCATGATGCTGAGGGACGCTTTCAAGATACTGCTAGTATTTTGTTATATAGTTACATAATTTTAGAAGCAGGGAAGTATAAATATTAAATATTTACCGGTGCAAAGAAATCCACAAGCCATGGTTCCTTCTCTTTGTCAGGAAAATTCTGAGGTCCCAGTGTGATAACATGAGAGTTGACACTTTCTTTAGCAAATGCAACAACGTCATATAAGATCTTCTTTCCTTCAAAGAACAATGTCAAAAGTAAACTTCATTTTTCCCTATAAGAAATCTCATTAAAAAACTCAGATGGTAGCAACAGGAGTCCTTCAGTTCCCTTGACTGATCTTTAAACATGACCTAGTTAAATAAATTGAAGAGGTATTGGCTTGCTTTTTCTCAGGAAGACAATGTTAAACTGTCCAAATCTATACAGGTAAGACATACTCTATGCAATAGTTGATATTTGGCTAACTATTGAACTGCATATTTACCCACTATTAGCCAAATGTTTTATCCAAGACAAAACATATTTTTGTCAAACTAAATTAATGTTTTTTGTGACTAGACAATTGGCTGTTTTACCATCTTACTAGTGTTTGTTGGAATTAAAAAGTTACTATTCTAGATACGCTTGCCTTGGCACAGGTACTGTCACAGTTAAAAGACTTCAAGCAAAATAAATGATGTTGATAAATCACAGTTTTTTACGTGTAACTGAAGTTCCTGCTGATACAGCTCCACTGGGCAAAGACCAAGTCTCCATGCCCTTCATGTACATATTTGTCAGCAGGAACGGGAGTTTGTGTCTGTTGTAGTTTAGCCCTGCTCAGGACCGAGCTATGCAGCCTGTCACTCACTCTCCCCATCCTCCAAGGGAATGGAGGAGAGATAATATAACAAAAAGCTGAAGGTTTGAGATAACGACAGGGAGAGATCATTGAAGTTACCATTATGGGCAAAACACACTCAACTTGGGGGAAAACTATTTCAATTTATTAATAATAAAACCAAAGCAGAAACCCCTCCCCTCTTCGCGGCCTTCACTTCATTTCAAATTATCTCCACCTCCCTCTGTCCCCTGAGCAGCACGGTGGGAATAGGGAATAGGGTTTGCGGTCAGTTCATCCCATGTCACTTTCCACTGCTCCTTCCTCCTAAGGGAAAGAACTCCTCACATTCCTCCATTGCTCCAGCGTAGGGTCCCTCCCATGGACTGCAGTCCTTCATGAACTGCTCCAGTGTGGGATCCTTTTCCACAGGGTGCAGTCCCCCCCGGAATGGCTGCCCCAGCGGGCCCTCCACAGGCCACAGCCTCCTTCAGGCATCCGCCTGCCCCAGCGTGGGGCCCTCCACAGGCTGCAGGTGGATCCACCTGCTCCACTGACCTTGGCATCTGCAGCCATTCCTCTCACAAAAAATTTCTTCACAATTGGCTCAGGCAGATGCCTCTCAGGTTCTCTTCATATCTCCTCTCTTCACTTCTCTCAGCCAAGCCGAATCGAGCCCAGACGGCCGCCCAGCGGGAGGCCAGAAGGTGAGGGGGCAGCGAGGCTCACAAGGCTCGCGCTTCTCCCTCTCTCACTCCACTCCAGCTTCTTCACATCTCTCTTCCCCCCGCCACTGTTTTCCCCCTTCTTAAATACCTTATCAGACAGTTGTTATCACTGTCAACAATGAGCCTGGCCCTGGCCAGCAGCGAGTCTGCCCTAGACCCGGCCAGGTCCACCAACAAAAGGGAAGCTTCTAGTAGCTTCTCTCAGAAGCTGCCACTGTAGCCCCTGCTGCTACACAAAACCAGCACAATGTCTTGAAATGAACTGAGAATAAGAACTTCAGGGTAATTAAATCTGAAATCACAGCACAATGACTTAGTAAGATCTGTTTGTTACTGTTCTTATATTTTAAACTGTTGAAGCCCTTCAACACAGCATATAAAAAAGCCTGACTCTTTTGAGTATTGTTGTTGGAAATACTGGAGTGGGATGACAATTGGCAAATGTTCTAGATGCCATCTATTTTGTAAATGGTAAAAAAAAAACAAACCAAAAACCAAAAACTTATTCAGAAAAGAATATACATACTGTAGTGCAATATATTTCTCTTACACTATTTGTGATCTACGCCATTCTAAAAAGATCTAAAAATGCTGTACATACAGGACCCTTTCTTGGCGTCTCTGCAGGAGTGGAAATCGCAGAGAACATATAAGGCTTTTCCTGGCAGCAATCATTAGATCTAAGGGATTATCTTTCCCTCTTAGATATGGCTAATCTAAGTGGTCACTTTTTTCCTTTCTTCTTTATTACAGTACTGAGGTTCTGACTTAATTCTAGCAAGCTGTTTCTAATACTTCAGATGCTGAAAAATGAGAACCTCATCTTGCATAACTGCCTTGTGCCTGCCTTCTGGATGAAGCTACACCGATTGTTGCAAGCTACAGTTTTGCTTCAGGCTCCGTTCTTCTTCAACCAACATTTTTTAATCCTTTCAGCAGTATGCAATAACATAGTTCCAACCTTTCCTGGAAGGAAACCGCTACTTTGGAAATGCAAGTAAGTGGTAAAAGTCTCAATACAGATTTTCTTGGATAGAAGTCAACAAAACATGGAATCAGTTTTAGTGCAGTGGCACATGAAATCACATCCAAGTCTGACAAGTTGGCAGCACTGTATAACTAGTATGTTAAGCCTCTACAAAGGGTATGCCTTATACAATCCTTTGGTTATCCTTCCCAAAACAGAAGCTGTCCTGATCAGCTTCAGAGATTTAATTTCTATGTAATTATGTAAATGACATTGAAATAGACAGAATAGTAAAGACAAAATAAATCTCTTGGCATCTGATGGCTGCTTACTGGGGGAAAAAGAAAACCAAAACCAAAAGGAAATGCTAAGTTTGTGCAAGGCTACAGTAAGGTTAGAGGGAAAATAGCAAATATTGAAACTACAAAACTTTTCTTTGGGAAAACAAATGCAGCTTGCCAAAGGTAGGGTCATCTCAAAGTGATTATGTAATGATTTAAACTTGCCAAAGTTTCCCTTACCATGATGGATTTCATAATCACCAGTTCCTTTTCCTTTGAAGACTGCTAAACAAGGCTGATAGACATACAGTTTGTTGCAGATGGTTGGTGAGGAAAGACAGTCAAACTTGCCAACCTATTTAACAGATAGTGCTATTTTAATTAAGGCATCCTAATTTATATAGATTAACACTTTGAAAGGCAGTTATTCATTAAAAAAAGGTAAAAATATGGAAAAGTAGTAGCCTTTTTATAAACAGAGGTCTTAAGATAATCTTGTAACTATGACATTTGAGGAAAACTACTAGCACAGCTATACCAGGTTGTTTGCCAATTTTTAGTTTAAAGGCCAAAACAGGGAACAAAACCTTAAAGAACCTTCTTTTTTCCCCCCCTCTCCAAACAAAACAGCAAGGAAGCAAAAAGACAATTAAAATGAATGTGATATTAAAATTCTTCTAGTCAACACAACATTTAAAACATAGCTTATAGAATCACACAGTCTTTAGTATCTTTAGTACAAAGTTTGAAGTTGGAGTCTCAAGAAAATTTTCATTATAGGGTTTTCTGAATAATTAAAGTACAGTTTCACATACACCAGTTTGATGTTGAAGTGTTATATTAAATTAATTATTAATTAAATTAATTATTTGCTGTTATTTATGATAAGAATTATTAAAGTAATTATTAAATTAATTAAAATGTTAACATTCAGTTAACATAAATTGTTAACTGAAAGGGATCTGCAGCAATGTTTCCCATAGGAGAGAATATTTAAAAGATAGTATTTCCTAACTACTTCTAAATTATTTGAACTGTATGGGAAACTTCATTGCATGATTTAAATTAAAAAAATTACTACTTATCTACCATATGATAGTATAGCTCCTTTAGTACCAGAGGTGGCAGTGGTAGTAACAGCTAATAATAATGAAAAATATACTAACTTGTTCTCTGAATGTAAATGGTATTTAACACTACATGAGTCAGCAGTCTTACCTGAATATGTTCATCTTTAAGTAAAAATTTAAGTTTCTTAAATTCCTGTACATTTGATTTATCATTGTCCCCAAACTGGAAGAAAAGCAGCCATCGGTGATGAGCCAGACGATCCTTTAAATGAAGGAGTGGGGAGGGAAAAAACAACAAACAAAACAAAACCACACAACAAAGACACAGAGAAAATATTATTCCCAACTTCTGTCAACTTCTAAATTTCTTTTATGTTTTTCAAAGACAAATGCCCAATTATTCATCTGATCTCTGAGTGACCTCCTCCACTTAAATTCCTTTATGTAGTTCTTCCACTAAACTTCATTTTATTGCATCATAACTGCAAAAGAGGAAAAAGATCTGAAAACAAGCTGGCTATACGCTACCACCTATACTTTTTGTTTCTATATGCATTTCCTATTGTAGATCAAGCTCCTAAGTGCTACTACAAGTGTGAAGATAGGTTTCCTTTTTCTTTTTCACTCCAAGACATGAGTAATTTATGACTTCTAATTTCAGCTCATACATAACTTGTCATGCATTAACAAGTATTTTTTTTTCCTTTTTACATTACTGACAAAATGTATTTAAAATAAAATTCTCTATAATGCAGTTTATTTAAAAAATAACTAGAAAGTTACCATTGCAGAGTGAATTGCAATGGCAATTTCTGTGGTTTTCTATTTTCCTATTAATTACATGCCCTCTGTTACTTTTGTTGTTTTGCTAAACAACAAAAGTAGATGTAAACAAACAATGTTAAATAATTTTGGCTACAGAGGGGTGACAAAAAAATGTTATTTTCAGTTAAGTAAATAGTAGGCTGTTGTATTACCAGGACTTGAAAAATGTAAAAAGTAACAATAAAAATATATTACTTAAAGAAATCCTACCATATTTTTTAAAAAATTACCTCCAATGATGCTGCAGAGATAATTTCAAAGTCTGGCAGATGCTGCATTACTTCCTGATATATTTCTCTGGCATCCAAGGAGTTAAGAAACTAGGAAGGAAAGTTAACTGCATTATTATAAGGAATTACAAACATCAACCTGATTGTTGATGATTAGTACTCAAAGTGTCAGGGAAATTAGAAATTACTCTGATTTGTTCCTTTCCATCAACTGAAGAGTACAATCAATATATTATTTGATCAACTTTTTCATAGATAGTTTCACAAATATCATTCTCAGAATACTGCTTTTTAGCATGTTTTCCTACAATATTAAACTCAAGATACCATATTTTGTCAAAAATATGTGCTAAAAGTCTCAAATTGAAATTTCAAAACAAATTTTCCAAACAAGTTTACAAGATTTCCAATCTATTTTACAGCCTTCCTTAACCACACTGTACAGATATTTAAGTTTCAGTATTTTTTTTAAGTTTAGGAAGTAATATGAATGAGTAACTCGGAGCTGGTAAGTTACAAGGTTGAAAGCAGGTAGGTTCCAAATTTATTTTCCTCCTTTTAAAGATACAAATAACAGTAGTGACAATAAAGGAACAAGTTGTGCTTCAAACTGAGGAATGTCTCAAGGAAGTTACAACTACCATACCAATGTAGGAGGAGGTTGCAGTATTAGAATGTAGTTGAACAGCATGATCCATACGGACAGACAACGTAGACGTACTTTTATCACACAGGTCAGTACTCTATTCAGAGCAGCATTTCTCAGATACCTGGGGCATATTCCTTCTGGAATAAAAACTGGAGGCACATGCCAAATCCCCCAAGATTGCCCAGGATAGCTGTGTAGCAGCTTTAGAACTAGCTCTTGGGCCTGTCACAGAGCACATCCCACCCCTGGATTCCCACAGCTGCTCAGGGAGGCTCCTGAGGAGGCAGTGGGGCAGAGATACAGGCTACTGCCACTGCAGTGTGCCTCTGTGCACTCTTCCAGCATACCAGCAAACTGTGGACCACCTCCAGGGATCACTGCCTTAGAATCCAGGAGGGATATGAACTCATACCAGGGCATACAAGCTCAGAAGCAAAAAGGAAAAAAGCATCTTTTCAGTTGTATATATTCAATCTGTAAATTATTTATACATTCTTTTGTCACTGTCATCACCTTATTTTATCTAAATACAGAATAGTTGAGAAATAACTCTTACCAAAATACCTCCTTTCTCTTTGTTATTTATGGTGGCTCCAGGTGGAAAGTATGCTGTAGTACTAGATGAGATATCTAAATTATCACAAAGCTCACCCTGGGTGCCACAGTCCATCCAGCCTACGTTAACAAGACCTTCCTGTAATAAAGAAAAAAACCCCAGAAAACCAGAAAAACAAACACAAAACCAAAGAAAAGAATTTTAAAATTTCGGGTTCAGTAATGCTTTTGAAAATCCCAACACAAGCAATTATCAACAACATTTAGAAAATGGAAGGAGACCACATTGTAATTCATTAGTTAATATTCATTTGTATTTTATATAATCATTTATAAAATCTAATGTTATTCCAATAGCTACTAAGTCAAAATATTTCACTCTTATGAAAGTTAATGGGTGAAATCTTGGTTACACTAAACTAGTGAGAGTTTTGGCTACAACTGTGTGCTTTCACTTCCGTTGTTTTAACTATAACAAGTAATGCTTTCAAAAAGCGAAACACTGCTTACCAACATGCCAGCTAGCTTAAGGCGTGTTTGGTAACTCAAGCAATCTGCAAAATAAAAATTATTTATTTACAAACATAAAACATCAAATTATTAATGCACTAAACCTACTCTTGCTTAGTATTATCCCTTTTCTCCCTGCAAAGGTGCTTTAAAAAGCATGCTTCCTGGCTAGTTGTCCACTATTTCAGTGACTTGAAGTTGTGACATCTAGTAATCAGCACTTGATGATTGTCTACTCTAAGTTAAAAATAACATGAATACCATTCTCTTGGTTCATCAACTTAGAATTCTCATTTTAAAAATGTTAATATTTAATTACTATACTAAGATTGACCTTTAAAATTTCTTCTTAACCAATGTTTAAAAAATAATCCAAGAGGTATTTGTATACTGCCTTGGAATGAGATTTCAATGGAAATATGAAATTTCTGCTATTCAAATAACAATTCACTGTAATAAATACATCATATCCCCTAATTACCAATTTAGACTTTGAATAGTTACCTTGAGATGCAGATTTTTTTTTCTGAAATAAGATGATGCATCAACCTCACTTCAATTGGACCAAAGTTGAAAACTTAATAACAAAAGGACTGATTTGAAATCAAGCTGTCTACAAATGTAAATCCAAGACTGTGGCTCTGGTTATTCAGTTCATAGAACAAAGGTCTTTATATAAGACTGAGAAATCTTTGTTTGTCAAAGGTGTAGCGCATTTACTTAGCTCTACCAGCTAACCAATGCAACTTTCTCATATACCATATCCAATACTGATTCCAAGAAAGTCAGCTACAAAAAAATAATGTGAATCTAAACTCTGTCATGACATCAGTGACATAGAGTCAATTACTATGTCCAAACCTAACTTAAGAGAAAATATTCAGCTAATTTTTGAGTATTGGTGGTTTACACAGGAGATACATCCTTTCTCCTGCTCAGCTATCACGACAAGCTGGCATGCACCTACGCAATATCTGTCATCTGAGCATGAGCTGGAAACTGAAGTCAGAGGTCTTTTCTGCCACTTCCTTTCCTGCAGGGTTACACTTGAGTGCTGCTTTAATAACTTGCGTGACATTACTGAAGCACAACAGCATAATCTTTCTATTAAGGTCCCTTTTGTCAAACTGCCTCTAAAACAGAGCTTAAAGGACCCACAGTCCAAATACTGTGATCATCTAAGATGTATTACAACTTTTTATTAGAAGCAAAAGGTATTATACCACTATCAGCAAAAGTACTCTTTTTCTGTTTGCCTTATTTGAAAAGTATTTAATACACCTACCGCCACGTTCTGCACAGAAGGTGATCAACCAACCAATGCCAGAAGCAAATGAAGTTTCAATGGCATTAACAAAGTTTCCTATGAGTGAAAAAGAGTTAAACATGACTATGAAACAAGGTTTTATTTTATATTAGCTACTTAAAGTAAACTATTTTTAATTTCAAAAATAATGCTTAGTTGACTGATTCAGCTTTATACATAGTTTCTGACATATTTTATATTGTAAAATGAATTTCAAGAACAACACCCCAAGCAAAATACATGAACATTACCTGCCCATAGCTCAGTGACTGCACTTGTGACATATTGCATGGCAAAGTTCTTTAAGCTCTCTTTTGACCTGTCTCCATAATATTTCACTGGTTGCTATAGAAGATAAAGAATAAAGTTTATAAAATTTTAAAAAAAGAAAAACACATCCCCAAATCTACTGTTTTTTTAATAACAGTACTTATGCAACGGTGGGAACCGCCACCCCCTGCAAACCTTAGCTCTAACTGTTCTCTCCCTCCTGTATTGGAATGCTTGGAATTTAACTAATTTAAATTTTGTAATGCTATTTCTTTCCAAGTCCAGCAACGCAAGGATAATTTAGTCTTAGAAATATAATAATTGGGAGTTGGTGTTTCTATTTAAATAAAAATTGCTTGCATCAGTCCATTTAGTATATGCACAATCTCTGCATTCAACCTCTCAAATTTTATCATTGTCAAAATGTACCCAGCTATTCAAGTGCAATTTGTACACCACCCCTGACACAACTACTTAACAAGCAGCTATAAAGCATGACGTACATAATGTAGCTAGCATGGAGGAAATCTTGTGGAAGGAATTTTCAAGCTTCTTTATGTACATGGCCATATTCTTTACACTGAAAACCAGAGACTATTTTTTGTATTCAAAAAGTCATTACAATACTGTAAAAGAAACTGTTCAAACTTGTTGCTTTGCTACAACACCCCTGCCAACAGCATCTTCCCAAACCAGAAGTGATACGTTGCACAGGAAAATGATACAAAAAAGCACTGTATAAACCAGGTATCTATTTTTGAAGTTAACTTTCTAAATTGATTTAACCAAGGTGAAGGAGAAGAAAAATAATTTATTAAAAGGAAGCAATATATTAAAAGGAATATCTTTATAGAAAGATCTATGATTGAAGAAGTATTAAAGAAATACTCTTCCAGATTTCAATCTTTCTAAAAATGCTTGAAGTTCTCACCATTCCAGTTTTGAAAACATATAGACTGGGATAACTGTTAATCCCTTTAATTCGACAAAGCATTCTATTATCTCCACAGTTGACAGCTCCAATGCGTATTACTCCATCCATCTCCTTAGCAAACTCCCTCCACTAGAAAAAAGGGGAGGAAAAAAGGAAACATAAAGATACAATGAAAAATCAGCATGTTTTATTCCTGGCATCTTGAGTTGTCTTTGGTTTCAGCTTCAGTGTAAAAATCCACTTCATTAAGTTTTATGCTTGTTATACCTACCGTAGGTGCTAATTCATGGCAGTGGGAGCATCGAGGAGAATAAAAATTCACAAACCACAGTTCTCCTGAGTTAACAGCAGCATCTAGATGGAGATAAGAAAATTGTAAGTAATGCACATCTACAGTGTAGTTATATCTAGAATGTACATTTGTACTATATTGTTTTCCCCAAAGCTGAATTAAGTACTTATATGTCAGACACAGTTACTAACAGTAACTCAGATGGGATAAAGCTTGCACCTCACTTGCACATAATTGCTGTTGTAGGCAAGGGCACAAAAATTATATTTCAGAGGATATCATCACCCTGACTTTCAACATCTGTTCTACTAATTAAGAACAAATATACTCTCTACAGATTATCCTAGCCAAAATGTGTGATAGTGTAAGTCCAGTTACCTTAAAAACAAAATACAACTTCTAAAAGATTTTTACCCACTAGAACTTTCCACTTCCCTGTATCACTTTATGTATTTTCTGGGTTCCACAAGGCAATCTTTTTATGCAGAATCCCTGTCTAATAGGTGAAAAGGCAATTTAAAAATCCAAATTAATATAATTACTAGAAAAGTCAAGGGAAACATAATTAAATATTATCGCTTATAAAAGAAAACAATAGCAACAAAATACATACACACAGAGGTTACTAGCTTGTATTACATGGCTTTCAGTCTCTCCGTTTTTGGACACGGTTTTTATAGTGAATTTCCAAAGTTATATTTGTCTATATTAAAACATCTCCACAAACAAGCCAACTAAGAAATGTATAGATTCTGCAAATCAATTAACCAAAGCAAGACCAAGTCCTCATGGAGAGCATCATGAGGTGCTATTAGAACAGTTTACAAAACTGGTTCAGCATCTAGACCAGTCTGTATAAACTGTACT
>WHYT01014544.1:93255-134801 GCA_009806455.1 Tetrax tetrax
AAAAAAAAAAAAAAAAAAAATCACACAAAATCCAGTATTCTTTCTCTCTAGTGTTTTTTAGTTATAAACATCTTAGCTATAACTTTAAAAGAAAAAGAACTGGATTATGTCCTCACTGGAAGCATTATCCTTCCAGTCCTTGTTTTACTTAGCTGTAGTTTTAGTATCTGGTATTACCTTCTGGTCTTGCACCTGTTGTGCAAGGCACAAATGACTGGATTTCACAGAAAAAAAAAAAAATTAAAATGTAATAGAAAAGTTTTATCACTTGCATTTTTAGAAACGAGAAAAAAAAAGTTGTGATATATTAGGAGAAAAAGTTTTAATTCAAATAATTTCCTCTTACAGATCTTACAAAATATCTTTCAAATTTAGTCTAAATTGTTTATTGACATTGATCTACTTGCTAATTAGCACTAAGAGTTTGCTTGTTTTTTTGTTTTCTCATCTGAAGATGATTTTCTGACAGCTTTTGTATAGATATGTAGTAGAAGTCTACAGATATACAACTCAGAACATAGAAATTGTTGCTTTGGGTTGCCATATTGTCCAACAGATAGCTATTTAAAACTTACCAAATTCTCCTCTATCCAATGTTATAATTTCAGGATCATCATCATAAATACCTATTAAAAAAAAAAACAAGAATTGCTTTTTATTTTTGCCATCTTTAAAATGAAGAAAAAACTATTATCTTATTCACAAAACAGAAAACAGAAGACAGTACACTTAAATTGAAATAGTAAGTTGGCAAAGATATTTTTTACAACAAAGCTGTATTTGTTTAGTAATATCTAACCTTAGTTTAGTATCTCATGAACTCCCGTGCCCTCATCCTACAAAAGGCACCATCAGAACAGAAAAGTTCTTTCGGTGTTTTAGTAGATCAGCCGCTGAGCGATCAGAGAACTTGAACTACCATTCTTATGGCAAGAAATAACATCAACCAGTTGCCAGATTAAAATTCAAGAATCTTCAGCTCTCAGTGAGAGAGCTATATGTAGTGTCTGGAAGCTCTCACTTCTTTCAGCCTCTGATTATCTAGACTATTTAGATCACAAAGGTGTTTCAGCGACAAGCTTTTCCACTAACAGAATATATGAACTCAGTGGAATAAAGCAGACAGCATAAAGGTAAGGAAGACAGCTTTTCTAAAAAGCAAACCTGTCCTATCTAGAACATCACTATAAAACAGTCTACTACTACTGCACAAGCAGTGCAACTTCAGACAGACAAAATGTCTTAAATCTGTTTATCTGAAGAACTTTTAGGATAATTTCCATGTCTTCTCTGTGATACTTGCACCTCTGGTTTATTCAATTTCAATTTGCAGAGACATCAATTTTTTTTAGAAATTGAAAAATATTAAATAAACTACACCAGAAAAAAAAAAAATTGCCAAGATGGAGGTTCATTTCAGCTTTTTTTTTTTTTTCATATCAATCAAACCATGTATCTCAGCTCCCTATTTTAGCTTACTTCTGTGAGAGCAGCTCTGAAAACAGTTCATACCAGCCTTTCCCTACCACTACCTAAAATTTGTTGAGATCAACATTAAGTAACTTGTCTCAATATCATTTTAGGTATGATTCTGTTACTATTTTCTCATTTTCTACTATGTCTTCACTGATCTCTAATTGTATAACTGCATATAAAATAGGCTTGAAAGTGCAAAAATGTCCTCTCAAAATTCACTTGAGAATACTTTATCTAAACAAAAAAGGTCTTCCTGCATTAAAGAGTTAAAAAGAATACTGATGAAACATTAACACCAGAATTTAAATGAAAGGAAAAAAAAAAAAAGGAAAAAAAAGCTTTGCACTTTAAAGAAAATAAGCAAAACATTAGATGACGAATAGAAAGGTAAGCAGCAGGAACAAAAGGCTAGGTAAATAGATTATTACATTTTTGGGTAGGCATTAACAGGATAAATAAAAGATTGGATCAACAGAGAGAAAATGACAGCTACAGGAGAACAACAGAGCAGGCAGAAATCTGAAGAGGATACATCAGAAATGCGTAAAAAGATCCAATATAGATCTGAATAGTGCATTTACTTGTGACTGTTTTAAGCAAATCACAAACATACATCATAACTCACCAAAATCATAGCGATAAAAGTTCCAGCTTTCATAACGACCTCCTTGCTGCTGATCTTCAAGACCTTTCTCTCCATATTTATCATACTTCTTCCGTAGATCTTCATCTTTAAGTACTTCATAGGCTCTATTTATTTTCAGAAAATTTTCATGTGCATTTGGATCATTCTATTTAAGGAAAACTATCA
Source organism: Tetrax tetrax (assembly GCA_009806455.1). NCBI lineage: Eukaryota > Metazoa > Chordata > Aves > Otidiformes > Otididae > Tetrax > Tetrax tetrax. The sequence continues at coordinate 95,543 of WHYT01014544.1, forward strand.
TTAGTAAGTACCTTTTTCTTAAAGATTCTCGATTTATTTACCCAGATACACAAGCAATGAATTACCCTTATGGAATTTGTGTAATGGCTTTATATCTATAAAGATCATATCTATCATCTTTAATGCTGAAAATAACCTGTTGCAAAATCTTTAGGATTATTTTAGTAGTATTCGCATCTTGGAAACTACAGAATCTGAACTAAGATATTATTTTGAAAGGTATCAACACAGGGAAACAAAACTTGCAGTTAATAGCTACAAACTGGCATTTCTAACTTTGTTGAGATTTGGCTTTCTCTTTGAGCTTTGTCATTTTCAAATCCATTGTAAAACATGAATGCCTCAGAGGCTTCAACATACTCTGTGCAGGTGGGCCCTGAGCTCACAGGGAACATCACTGTCTTCTGGGGCTCTGTGAACCGCACGTACAAAGACCCAAACGCTCGTATTTCCTGTGAATTTCTGATTAGTTCAGGAACTCTTGAGGAAAAATTAATGATTTTTAAATTTAAAAAGGATTTCTTTGTACTTTGGAAAATACAGTACCACAGACTGAGCTGTTCTCAGTCTTCTCTCTCTAGTTAGTCTATAGCTCCTTATTACCCTCCCTTGTTATGTCCAGAATTTCTGCTTTGTTCTATTTGATACTTGGAGACAGATGTCTCAGTACAGACTGGTGGTGCTTGCTGTTTAGATGAGATTTCGTGTTGGGGAAACAGTAATGGAAAGAGACAAACTCATCAGTTCATCAAGGTAATATGGTACAAATATTAAGTTTTCCTCTATTTACAAAAATATAATTGAGAATTAAATGACCTTGCCTCTTTTTGTTTTTCTACAGCAATAGAATATGGCCCAAATTCAACACAACCATGCATTACCAGCCTATTCCTTTTTGTAAATTTTCTCTGCAGAAAATCTGAGCTGAACTGTGTTACCAGGTGGTTACATTATTTCACAATAACAGAGAAACATTTCAGATAAAATAAAACCACTTTCTGTTTAAACATTAAGATCCATTAACTCAACAACTTTCACCCATTAAAGATTTAACTTACCTGATTTTTATCAGGGTGCAATTTTAATGCCAGTTTTTTGAATGCTTGTCGTATTTCTCTACTACTTGCTTCTTTGGATACTCCAAGTAAACTATAGTAGTCCTGATCAGTGCACACAAGAACTACTACACATGCTAAAACTAGCAATAAAGATCTTTTCAAGTATCTAATAGAATCGCCTTTGGATACTAAGAACTCCATTATAAAGCTTTTGGAAAGTTTACAGGTTCTGATTCGAGCAGGCTTTGGGAAGAGTCTTCAGTAAGTCCAGAAACGTTCAGGAATACAGCTGTATTTATGACAGAGCTCTTCAAAATGCTGGCTGTCCTACTTCATCTCGCAAGTCTCGCAAAAGTTACAGCCTATAAGAAGAGGTTGGAAAAAGCAATGAAGTACATTTTCCTATTTATTCAACAAATATACGTTAGTAATGAACCCCATTGCCAGCTTGTGCAGACTGCACGTGAACATTAAGTTTCTGGATGGCTGATCACTTGCTTTCCGAAGACCATGCAAGTGAGAGACCATCTCTTGATTATGTACATTGTGAATGAGGTAATAATCCAAAGCTTTACTGCATGACACTGAACACCAGCCACTTGCATCCCATTTTTAAAAAGCGGGTTTAGTACTGCTCACTTTTCCTTCAAACTTACTTTTTGTACCGCAGAGGGCTATTTCTTCTGAAAGGGCCGGGTGGCTTCGAGCAGTAGAGGAGACGGCGGCCGCCGCGGGCAGGCAGGACCGGGCAGACCCCGGGGGCCGCCGCGCTCGGCCCGAGAACCCGCGACTGGACCCGCCGCGGCGAAGGATACCGGCGGGACGCCGGGTGCCGCCCGCCGCCGAGAGAGCGGAGGTAACGGCCCCGCGGGGCGGCCGGGCTGCGGCGGGAGAAGGGCTGTGCGGCGAGGGACCGCTGCGGGGCGGGGATGCCGCGCGGTCCCCTCCTCTCCCCGCTGGCGCGGCGCCCAGTGCGGGGCGAGCTCCGGGGAAGCGGCACGGCGCTTACCGGGCTGCTGGGAGGGTGGCGGCGGCAGCGGCAGCCGGCGGCTCAGAGCGGCGGAGAGAACGGGCCGGGCGCGGAGCAGCATGGGACGGCGGCGCCTTCACCCCGGCGCCGGGCGGAAGGGCGGCCCGCGCCGGGATCCGGCTCTGGGCCGGAGGCGGGCGGGGCGGCTCCGGGGCTGACGTGGCCGCCGCGCCCGCCACGGGCGGGGGGCTCGGCTCCTCACGGCCACTCCCTGCCGGGACGCCTCAGCCCCGGCCCCGGCCCGCCCCTCCCACAGCCGGGCCCGCCCCCTGCCCGGCCTCGGCCGCCGCCCCCTGCCCTCGGCAGCTTACGCACCCCTTCCCGCGGCCGCGGGTGAGGTGGGGTGGTCGGCACCGCGGCGGGGCGCGAAGGCAGCCGCTACGCCGGAGGGCCCAGCCGCGTCCCTAGGGAGCCGCCGGGGGGGCTGGGATGAAGAGGTGCAGGTGGTGGGGCGGAGGAGGAGCGCGGCGGGGTGCAGCTGCTGAGGGGACCCCGCCGCAGGCTCTGCGGTCTGTGCCCTGAGCCCACACCCGTGTCCGGAGGCGCTTCCCAGGTCTCTACAGATAAAAGGCAGCGAGGGGACCTGTTTTCTCGGGGATGCTTTTGTGCCGCCCCAGGAGCTGCCCTCGGCCGGGCTGGTGCCGCAGAGAGCCTCCCACGGGCGGGCGGCTGGGCGGACCGCGGTGGTCTCCCCGCAGCCGGTCGCTTGCCTGTCCCGACACACGTCAAGAGTGGCCTAAATGTCTGAAAACAAACAGGCCTAAGACATCGTCAGGGGCTTCCCGCTGGGCAGAGGACAGCGGAGCAAATAACGGAGTGTAGTGCGAGCTGCTGGCTCCCTCCCGGAGGGCACGGGGCTGCTGCTCCCGGGGGAGGTCAGGCTGGCAGCGGAGTGCCCCCCCTCAGGCCGAGGGTACGGAGGGATTGGGAAGTGGTGGGGGTGCTTTGGGAGTGGGCTGAGCTTCTCTGGAAAGTTCAGCATGGGTAAGAACTACTGTGCTTGCTGCCAGTTATTATTTGTGAAGACAAAGCAGATTTGGTTTTATAAACAGGGCCTGGAAAAGCAGGTTCTCAAATACTTGCACATTGCAAGAAATCTTTGCAAGAATTATCTGTTTGAAAGATAATTCTAGGTTATATTGCAATACCCATCATTCGGAATTTCTTGCAGTTTGCCCCTCCACGCACTTACTCTCTTTGAAATTATTTTAAATAGTTCACACTCTGAACTTTAGTTTATGTAGACAAAACCAAACATGAGTTAGATACTTCAGCCAATGTCAAACTGACACAGAAGCACCTAAGGCTCGTTGCTGAAAGTGAATTGATTCATGCTTTTGTTTGCTTCTCAGTTTTAGCTATCCGAACAAACATTTCCATTGTCAAATATCTGGGGGGAAAAAAAAATATTTAGTCAACAAAGACAAAAATATTATGCTCCAGTAGAGTGTACCTGAGAAATTAGTTTATAATTTTCATGTTGTTACTAATATACGGAAATTAAAACATCTGTCAAACTAATGATGAAAAACACACCTGCTGAAACATTTATGTTTCCTTCCTAATGGTTATGTGACACAATAGGTTAATGGATGGTTCCTTTGGTTTTAATTTTCAATTTTCAGAATTTACATGAGACTTCTTGTAGAACTGACCTTTTTTTTTGTTGCAACTTTTCTCTCTCTGTGTGTATATTCAAGTGACTTGGGATCTTCCAGATAAGGTGGGGATATTGTCTTGCAATTATTAAAAGTTCCTTTAGCACACAGTGATACATAAAGTCTCTCATGGGTATTAAAGAAATAATGCATGCTAAAACATATGTTTCAGTCCTAAGTTAGTTTAGTGTAACTAACTCACGTGTTTTTTTCCTTTTTTTCAGCCCAAGCTTTGCTTAGAGGAATATAAGCAACTGCTAGGTAAGCAAAATCAGTTCTCTCTCTGAACTCATATGCAACTAGAAAATGCACAATGTACTGTGGAAAAGCACAGAAGCTCTCTTATTTAGGTAGAGGAATACAAGAATAGGCATTTTTTTGATCCTCAGTCACTATTAAAACTTTAATAATAACTTTAATGTAATTTAAATTAATGTTATGTTTTTGAAAACAATGCATGTCTAAAAATATTAACTAAAATATTTGCTTTAATTCCTAATGGTAGTGAGTTCCATGAGTTATTCTGCTGTTCTTTTTTTTAGTGGTTTTGAATGCCCAATTTGAGTGATAAAGGAGATGGGGAGCAGATACTCTTATATAGTCTTAAGGATTCTGATCACTTTAACAGTTAACTATCCTGGTTTTGCTTTATTTACTGCATTTTTTTTTCAAGTTGGTATTCTAATTTACTCAGTAAAATGCTTCAGTGGTTTTGGTTTGGTTTTTTTTTTTCCAACGACTATTTTTAATCAAAATACATGTCTGCACCTAGAGATGCATATCTTTCTACACTGTATTGGTCATGTATAAAGAACTGTGCTGTGACATAGCTGCATTTAATAAATTAAGGAACATTCATTAATGTTTTGGTTTGTTCCCCTGCTCATTGGTGTGGGCCTGTGCTGGTTCAAGAGCAGTGGGTGAGGCACCTGAAGTTTTGTGGAATTCTGAGCTGCAGAGTGCTGAATAAGTGCCCAGAAAGAACCAGGAGAAGCTGCTGTAGCTTAAAATGTGGAACATGCCCTGATGCTAGAGCTTTGGATCTACATGGAGGGTGTAATGACTTGCGACCCCAGTGATTTACATGACTCACAAGCCACTTAAAAACAACTTCATGCTTCACTTTCTGATAGGCATTTGTCAGGTGCTTATGTAAGGATTGTACTGAAGTGTAACTGAGCAGGGCCATTTACGCATACAATGAATGATCTTACCTTTTCTTGCCAATTCGAACTATAAACTGTGAGAACAGAATGAAGTTTCTACTAATCTAAGGTTGTCTGTAGTAGTCACACAGTTAAACAAGCCCCTGTCTCAGTAATTATATATTTTTTTTTGCCTATTTCTACCTTTTACAATGTTTGTTTTGAATCAGCTTTAGAAAGTCATGCCAGTAACTATAAATAATAATTGTGAAACATTCCTTTTGCTGGAATTATCACATCTAATTTGTATTTGGTAAAGAGTTTTTTAATGAAAACTTTACCCACTATGCTTAGTCTTTTCTTTGCATTCTTCTTTTTCTTCCAGCTGTGTGATTGTGGCTTTGTGGAACAATGTAACCTCATTTTATTTTCCCTTGGGGACTGCATACCTTTTCCCAGTTATCTTTCTTTCAAGACATGAATTTGAAGCAATGTCTTCAAACCCTCTTCATTACATGTCTCTTAAATCTTTCACACTCATCAGTAGTTGTATCTTGCTATCATAGTAGCATCCATACCTATATCTTGTTTGGAGTTGGTTTTAAGGTTTTAATAAAATAAATGCCATCTTATTTTTCCTGTTTCACTATTTTTGGTTTTGTAAAGGGGATAGGAAGGGAAAATGTGAAATATTAGCTTTCAAATTAGGACTATTTAAAATAAAGGAACCCAGTAGAATTATGAAAAAATATTAGCATTATCATGAAGAAGAAATAAAAAAGAGGTGGACAATTAGATTTTTAGAAAAGATGTATTAGAAAGTAGAAACTAGTTTGGTAAGTTAGTATTGCATGTGAATATTTTAATTAATTTTCTGGTTAATATGATGCATACATAAAATTACTTTGTAATTTAAATTTAGAAAGCTGATCGGAAAGAATGCCATCAGATATCATTTTATAGACTATATAAAATGTTTAATTAAGCAGTATAGCCATGTAAACCATCTGCTTCTTTTTAAAGAGTCAAGATGTTTCAGAGCCATTTCTTGTAATTTAAAACATCTATGCATTTTTATTGCTTTAAAATTAGCACTCAGCTTTCCTAAGGACTTACTTTTTTTTTTTTTTCAGTGAAATATGCAATAATTCTTAATGAAGAAGATTTTGAGCAGAAATTATCTTCATTTTAGCACATTTTGACCTTTAAAGTATAGATTTTTGTAACTTAATTTTTTTTTTTTTAATTCTAACTAACAGTTTAAAGAAGATCAAAAGCTAAAGTAGACTGGTAGTTTGAAGGTTTCTGTGATGCATGGTGGGTAATTTAGGAGGAAGTGAGTTTTATTTTTTTTCCATTCATCAGCTGGGCCTTTTCCAGCAAACTGTTTTATTAGTACCTGAAAGTGTTATAGGATACAATTCTTTCAGGCCATGGTGTCTACAAACTAATTCCCGTTGCAGGCTGATAGAGAAGGAACGTGAACTCACATTACGTGGAGCTGGCAGGAGAAGCAGTGTGAGCAGAAAGGGTATGTCTCTTCAGTCATTAGCAGTGGCAGAATTCCTGAGGAACCCTTGCGCAAATGAAAGCTACCTGCTAAATCCAAACTAAACCCTAAAAATTCAAAGGAATCCACCAGGAATTTCGTAGCCTTCCTTCCAAGCAAATTTCATAATCTTCTGTAAACGGAGTGTGGTTTTATAAACAGGTGAAGCTTTATTTGGCTGTAACTTTCAAGTATGTTTGGAGGTTCTCTGATGCAATTAAAAAAGCTGTTTGCAAGGTGCTTGTCAGAAGGACAGTTTCTGACAGTTTGGAAAAGATGAAGAGATAAAATGAGGTATGACTGTGGGGGCAGAAGTTTCCTGTAATGTATACTTCACAGTTTAAGGGTTTCTTTACAGATATTGAATGAAAAAAACATACTTTCTGTCTGACTTGGTCTGCCAGTTGTTGATCTTTTGAATTCCTGGTTATGGTCTTATAAAGTGTTTTTTCCCTTGTACGTTCCAGGGATTTGTGCCACATTTTGTTTCCTAATGGCCTCCCAGAAATCTTTATACCTGTTTCAATGCATAGTTTAATATATACAGACATTGCTATAAGAACATGAAGTGTTAAGACTGATGCTTTTAAAGTCTAAATAGGATAAACTGTTTTGTAGAAATAAGTTGTGAGTTACAATATTTTATAGGATTTTCAGACATCTTAGCTGAAGAGACGTTCAGAGATGGCTCCACAATAGCCCTCTAAAAGGTTACAACCTTTTACAGATTTGATTCCAAAATTCCTGTCTTCCTCTCCTCTGTCATGGCTGAACAGTTTTTCCTGATTCAGGAATAATTTAAGGACAAGGGCAACTAACTTGTATACAATGCATCCATAAACATGACTGGGTCTTAAAGAGCTTCACATCCCCTGAAGTGAGAATTCACATACAGGGGGCATGCAAACCACAACAGTGTAGCAGAAAATGGAGTTGTCTAAGTATTTTAACATTTGATGTTTTAAATATTGATTCCTAGTATTCTTGAAGGAGTTTTTATCAAAGAGAGCAGAAGAATAACAACAGTGCAGCTCTTAAAAAAAGTCTGAAGCTAAAGCATTCAAAAATGATGATGGATGTGTCATTTTGGAGTGAATAGCAATGGCAGTCATCTGTCGACATACAAATAAAAAAAGAAAGAACAAACAAATGGAAGCTGTTCTTTATGTTCACAGTATTTAGTCAATATGCGAGATGGACTTGCTTCTTCTCATTTATCATTTAAGCTTCACTTTGGGGGTTTCAGATTTTTAGTATCCTACTCTAATTCTGCTGACTTACTCTCACTTTGCATGCTGCACTGGCCCCTTTTCAGCAATTCTGAGTTGTCTGGCACTGTTTGGAAACAAAATAAAGTATTCTTACTGCAATGCTAAGATTTCCTATCTTCACAAATCACGTACTATGGCTATGGCCCATGAACAGCAAGTCAAACTGCTCAACTTTGAGCCGATGATATGAATTAGGACAAAATGAGACAAGTCTGTATTTGTCCCACTTCCTCCCTTCACTGCACAGCTTTCTTACTTATCAGCATTAGATCTGCTACTGTATGTGTCTGTACGTGTGGCTGAACGATGTGCTCCAGGCTGAAGCCCGGGCTTTCTGCTCTCCATTCATGGGTTTATGCCTGGGTGTTGTGCTCTTTAGAGAGTGCGGTTATTCCCTGTAGACCTCTTAGTCCAAATTCAGCTACTTGGACTAGGAAAAGCTCTACTTACAGGAAGTATAGACAAAAGTTAAAAAGTAGAAAAAAGAGTCAGTGGTTAGGCAAATTGGGTTGGAGGAGGCAGAGTTGGACAGTTTTAGGCTAGAGGATGTCAAATCATGCTTGTCGAAGGCAGTGAAAGTGACTGCTGGCATCATATTGGGTTAGTTATTTAAAGATTAGTATTTTTCATATGAATGGCTTACATTGTGATCTTTTACTCTCTCTGATGAACATTTAATCACAAAAATAGTTCCTTTGACATAACGAGCGTTATTCTTGTACATGCTCTTCAGAGCAAGGAGCTTGTGATGGGGCTGTGTGGTGCTATTTATGCAGGGTACCTCCCCTCGTCAATGTACAAGTCTGTCACAATAACACTCTGTGTGTCTTTATGCCTTATTACTTCCTCATGGCTGTTGCGTTTCTTCTAAACTGAACCATAGCATGCAGCTTGTAGTAGAAATCATAAGGCTTCAGCAAATCTCTACATATTTGTAGAGAGAGGGCTGGAACACCTCTCCTATGAAGACAGGCTGAGAGTTGTACTGTTCAGCCTGGAGAAGAAAAGGCTCTGGGGAGACCTTATAGCAGCCTTCAGTACCTAAAGGGGCTTATAACAAAGATGGGGAGAAACTCTTTAGTAGGGCCTGTTGTGATAGGACAGGGGGTAATGGGTTTAAACCAGAGGGAGGTAGATTAGGATTAGACGTTAGGAAAAGATTTTTTTTACATTGAGGGTGGTGGAACACTGGCACAGGTTGCCCAGAGAGGTGGTTGATGCCCATCCCTGGAAACACTCAAGGCCAGGTTGGACGGGGCTCTGAGCAACCTGGTCTGGTTGGCGATGCCCCTGCTCTGCCAGGGGGGTTGGACCAGATGGCCTTTAAAGGTCTCTTCCAACCCAAACCGTTCTATGATTCTATATTCTCATACACAGTAGGAGCAAACTGTGTGGCAGCTTGTTTGCAGACTAGAAACACAACTGTTCTGTTGTCTTTGAGATTTAAAATCATCCTCCCTTGGGGCATATAGATCATTCCTTTGGTTTTATTTAGTATTTTACCACTGAAGGATGAAACAGGTGTTTGCTGCTGTTTGCAATGATGATGCTGTCCCTTGGATTTTGCAAGCAAATAAAGGTTTATTCATTATAGACATGTTCTAGAAGAACTGGAACTTCAAATTGTGTACACTTACGTGCTGATTCTATATTGTAGCCGTCTTGACATACAATGGGTTTTTTGTGTTAGGTATCATGCTTAGTTTGATTTCTGAAGGTGGCATTGTGAGAAAAAGCATTAATTTCCACTGGTATGACATACATCATTGTTAATACATCTGACTGTACAGAGTGCTGCAGTTTAAGCCTTTGAAGTAGTACAGAGAATTTAAAACTGATTTTTTGCATTGTCCACTTATTTACTTTGTATTTGTAATTTCTGATGAGAAGAAAGTGTTTAAAAAGCATTTGGATAAACCCAATATATTATTTTAAATTGCTTGTGATTCACGTTCAGATATCCTTGATGAGCCTAAGTAACGATAGCCAACTAAACTTGGCTCGTTAATTCAAAACTTATCCGAATGGCATTACTTTTGTCTGTATTCCTTTAAAATTGTTCCTGATGCTCCTGTTAAAATTCATTATCCATAAATAGGTTCCTAATTCCTGCTCTGAATCATCATACAGTTTTAAGTTCTATGCTGAAGTAGCAATAAAGTGATGATTTCTAATAAGCACTAGCTTTTAAAAACATCTATCAATTCAGTCACTTTGCACTTGAGATTCTTGCAATAAATGTATGTGCTCAAGTCAAAATACAGAGTATTTTAAATGCCCCTTCTGGTTACTAGGCTAGATGCTGAACAGAGAACTGCTTTCCCTGTGATGTGAACTGGCATAGTTTTATTGAACTCACTAGAAATTGTCACATTGTCCTCTTCACAACTCTGGAAATCTGAGCTTACTTCAACTTCTTTACTAAATGGTATTTGATTTAAGAAAAAAAAAAAAAAAGCTTGTGTTTGATTTTTAACTCTGTTCTAAATTTTTCTTTAAGGCAAAAGATTGTAATAGTATGTGATTTCTTACAAGTAAATTATAAGGATATTAGTAGGGCTATTATGAAATAAATACTTTTCAAAGTAAGAGGAAACTTTAGTGCACATGGTCTCAGTTGTGTAGGCACTTTGTTTTGATGTGCATTTATTTAAAAAAAAATCATGACTGCACTGAAGTGCTTTATACTTCAGAAAAAAAAGCATGTTTGTGTGTGTGTATGTTTGCAGAACTTAATTCTGTACAATCAAGGTAATAGGTTTAGCAGCTGTAGAAATGCCATAATGTGTTAACATGATCCAAGAATTTATCAGAATATAGTGGAAGCCAAAGATATTGTGATTCATTTTTGTTATGTAAACTAGCATTCATACATCGATTGCAAGTCAACGTGCTTCAACCCAGACTGTCTTTGATATTTATTGTAAATATGTAAGCACTTTGTAACTGCTTAACATTTGTTAAAAAAATGTTGTATTTACTAAGAGCTTTGTAGTTGCTTTTAGAGTAAACAGCTTTAATAGCAGTATTAAACCAGTGAGCCATGTGGCTGTGCTGGAGGACGGCAGGCGTGGGCAGCTGTGGGCTGCGCTCAAGCGGCTCCATCCCGCCCTGGAACAACGGCAGAGCTGAGATGTGAGCAGATCCTAGTTTTGTTGGAGAAGGGCATTGCCAGTGTGAATGGCCTTGCAGTAGAGCCTGGGCCTGCTGGTGAGGGGCCCGGGTCCTATCTAGGCTCGGAGGAGCTGTGCTGATGCAATTGCACCGATCTCAGTGGTGGGATGGATTAGCAGCCGTGCGTTAGGAAGAGAGCTGCACAGTTATCCTGCTGGAGGCAGGGTAGTGAGGTGGCTGCTGTGGCTGCTGGTTTCCTAACGAAATCAATAGACAAGTGGATTAGAATAACTACTTAATTTATTCATGTTTGAACATATTTTTTTGTAGGGTGTTGCAATAAAATTAATTTAATCACAGCCTAAATGTTACTCTGCTTTCTTATGGTGTACCATGGGGTGCTGTGTATTCAGATTTTGGGATGAACATTGACCGAAACTCCTTTAAATAAAATATGGAGCTACCAAAAGGCATTCTCCCTGAACAGACTTATGTTGGTAGTGATTTATTCCTTTGATTATTCTTCAAAAACTTACCTTCCAAGCGTGCTAAAAAAAACCCCAAACCCCATCTTTTACCCAGCTTGTCCTTTCACAAGCTGTAGGACCTGTGAAAAAATAAAGGAAGCCAATATGAATTCAAGGCAGAGTGAGATTTGTAGAAGGTCCTGAATTAATTTTGTGTTTGAAAACTTATGTGATATTGTATGTAAAATTTGATAATCCTTTCCAACCCCTAATAACAGATGCTAACTTGTTTTATTAGTAGGTAAAACTAGAAGGAAGTCTTAATTGTATAAGTAATGAAAATTTATGTGATGTAGTTACACACGTAATTTTGCACTGAAGCATAAAGAAAGGAAAATATGACATAATGCAGTTATTTCTATTTATCCTCGTGGTTAGTCACTAATATAAGACAATTTTGAAAATGAGAAACTTTTGTAAAGTATTGTTGCTCTCTAAGTCTTTAGTCCTATTAACTGCTAAGGGACTTCTGATGGTGCCATTCAACATACTCTTAAGCAGTGCTACTGTTTTTTAAGAGACTGTACAGACAGTTTTCTCTGCCCAGCCTAAGAATTTAAGGAAGGCTGAACTAGTCAAGGCATCAGACTCTTTATTCATTATACCTTTTCTTTGCCAGGCTCTGCAGAGGATGACAATCAGTTCTAGCAATGCAACTAGCACATTGCAAAGGGAAAATGTAAGTTAACTGATAATCTGCAGTAGGGAAAAAATCTGAAAACTATTCTTAACTGTTCTGAAGAAGACTTAGTAGCCATCTTAATCTAGTGCTGCATTAGTTTTGTTTTGGTTTGGTTTTGGTTATTTTTTTTTGTTTGTTTGTTTTTAAGTACAATATGGGATTTAAATCTACAGCTATTGAGCAAAACAAGAGCTTGAATCCTAGCATTAGGAAGTGAGGGAAACATTTATGATTTGTTGGATCTCTGTCAATGACATATTTTAATCCACATGTTTATTTTTGTTGTGATTTATATATGTGCAGCTGAGTTAATTACATAATTGTAATTGTCAGATTTATGAGGAAGTCATAATCTCTTAGTTGTAGAAGAGGCTGCCACATCTACAATATAATATGTTTTTCTGAAGGCAAAGTCTTGTGTTTTCTTTCCCAATGTGTGAGAAACAAAAGAACATAAAACACAAGGCTGGGAAGGTGCTAGGTTTACACTGGGATTTTGTACTTTCAAAAGGTTTTTTTTTCCAGGTTTTTGTTTCTTTTCTTTTACAAGTTTATAGAAAATGAAATGAAACAGCATATTCTTGTAAAATTGTTGTATTCCTTGTCCCTAGGATTCGTCACTACTGCTTATATTAGGTGGAGAAAGAGGTACTATATGTTTGCATGGAGCTGCTCATGGAGTTATGTCAGGGAGTATATCCTGAGATTCACAATATGATTTCCCTTTGGTTAGGGAAGAAAAACTAACCATGCTGAACCATTCCTGGTTCGGCCTCCTCCCCGTCTATGATGCTTCAGCTCTGCTTCCCTGGCATTTTTAGTGGGGGAAATAAGACGAGGCCTAGTCTCACTCTGTAGCTCATCACCTGCCCTCCACACTCACTGTCTTCCAGATGGAAGACAAGAATATATCTTCCATGAGTATGGGTTATAATACAGTTTTCACTAGTTGATGGCAAAAGTTGTCCACCCACACTTTTTATGCCCATCTCTACTGTGAAGCTAATAATCTACTTGCATGTTCTCATGCTTGTACCAGTGGGAGAGCATCCATTGAGCTGAATCAAACAAATCAAACTCCAGGTTGCTGAGAGTTCTACTTGAATTACTGAAACAACTTTAAGAGGTGTTTAAGGGGAAAGGGATATATTTTTTAATACACAGAGAGGATTCTACTTCTAAGCTTAACTTCAGGTTTTTGAAATATCTTGAGATAGATACATGGAAGAGCAAAATTTACTGCACTGGGTTAATAATTTAATTGATCTGTACAAATACATAAATCTATTTAACTGGGAATGTACAGGTTTTTTTTTTCACAAGTGGTATTTCAGAACTTTCTTAGGAGGGAACTAAGTAGGATGTTGACACATACAAATGACCTCTGCAATCTTTTATAATTCAAAGTTTGTATCAGAGACAAGACTCTAGAGGGAGCCCATCTCACAGTTTTCTGCATTGAGAGTAATGGCTTTACAAAGACAGTAAAACTATTTCTATTAATGAGTAATTTAAAGAAATATCTCTTTTGGCTCTGAGATACAAAAGAAAATATCCCAGTACTGTAGGACACTTACTTACAAACATCTTTAGAAATTTCTCAATTCATAAAGTCAGTTCTACCTTACTATTATCTGCATTTTTTAATACTACAAAAGGTGTACAATAGAGGAATTTTCAGTCTTGTGCTTTCATAATAAAAGACAATTTATGATTTTTCTCTTTTAAAGAACTCTGAAGACCCTGTGAGTGCAGTAACACAGAGGAAAGCTTTGAGTACATGTATTTTGAGCCATTCTACTTGTGCAGGTAGTGTGGAAACATGAGATTTTTGAAGAGAAGGTCAGAATACAGGATTTTATATTTGTTTGTGAAAGCCTGTATATTGCGTATAACTTCCTACCACATGTTGGTGGGCACAGAAGATATGGGTTATGCAATAACAACTTTTTTAGCTATGATTTCTAGCTGTGTGTCAGTGACACTGGACCTTGCATAATGTTATAGCTTATTGTTCATGGCTATAGTGATTATTTAATTCCAGTCCTTAACCTATTGATTGCTTTTTTTCCTCATTAAATAAAAAGGCTTTAGAATTTAGCAAGGTTTTTGTCCAAGACAGATTGTTTAAGGCTGCATCTGCACTGTATGATGTCGTTTCGATCCTATGTGACTGAGCTTCCCGCCTGTGATACTTCCAGGTGACAGTGCCCACCCAGTCTCCTCCCATCTTGTAGTCTAGATGCACACTCAAATGCATAAGATGGGAAGCATTCCTAGTTTCAGTCTGGGTGCAGCTGGACTCTCCCAAAGTGAGACTGAAAGTCTGGATCAGAGGTAAAAGCACTTTAGTATCAACTACCCAGCCTTATATTCACTGTGCTGGATACTTTCATTTCAAGGAAGTGGCAGATGGAATGTTTCCAAAAATTATATTAATAGAGAATAGTGGGGGAAAAAACCTGTTGTTTTTAATAAAATACTAAAATGCAGTATTTATTAATTATGAGTGACATCTTCCATGTTTCAGGTAGCAATTCGCAAGGGATTTGGTACTGAAGACATTCAATATCCTAATTGCACTTTATGTTTAGTCTCACGATTTATAAACGATGGAGCTAAATCCATCAAAATCTGTTTACAAAGACAGCATTCAGTATTAACTGCTTTTTACTTGCATTCAAATAACTCTGTCATGCTTCTAGCTAACAGCAAGCATTTTTTTTTCAACACTTCACATCAGTGGAAGATTATGTAAGTGTGCACTGCAACTTATTCACAGGGTAACTTTTATCAACATAGTATTTACAATTCAAATAGGAACAGAGATGTATGTAATTTATCAGGACACACTCCATCAATCTGTTACACTGTGCTCTTAGAATGCTCTGTAAACTTAGAATAGTCAGAAAATACTAACTCAAACGTCTTTCCTCAGCTCCCTTTGTCACCATGTACTATACTTGTGGTTTAGTCCGGATTGTTTAGTCCAGACTATTGTGGTTTAGTCCAAGGTGCCTTCTAATCACAGAGCTTAACTGAAGTAGCTTTGCTAACATTAATAGGAAATGACTCCTAATAGTAAGAAATCACAGCTACTTGTGCAATTTTTTAAAAATTAGCAACTGTTATGGTTGTTTGTGTATGTGTTTTAATACATCAAAATATATTAATTAAAAGATTGTATACATTAAGTGCAAAGCTATTATTTATATTTTTTCATGGTTTGAAGAGTAGTCAGTGCTTTTTCTGCTCTCTGTCCTTAGCACAGAATGAACACAGAGCTGTTAATTTTATAGGCCTTTGTGGTGCATAGCATGGATGTACAAAAGGTTTGTAAATATCAACCAGCTGATTTTCACAACATTCCTCTGAAGCAAAGGGATATTTCTGTTCACATTTTAAAACTGGCAATATGATACTTAGATTAATACTAGAGTAACAAGTAACTTTATGTTACTTGTTACAAAAAAGCAAAAATTATGTAGCATTCTGAAAATGAATATTAAGTCTATATGCATGTCTTTTTCTGGTTCCACCTATAGCGACAGAGGTTAGTAGCATTCCTGTTTTCCTGAATATTTGTAACATAAGCTATTTCTCACCCATTAGAGTAAAAAAAAGCTGCGTTGTTTTAAACAGTAGAAATTTAGTTCTTCTGATACAACTTTTCTTTTCTACTGAAACGGGCCAGAGTATATTATCATACAAGAAAACAGGCAGCAGATTTGGAAGGTGTGACACCCTATCTCAAGAAGGACAACAATAAGCAGCTAGAGAAAGAATGACTTATTAAACTCTTCAGCCGACATGGTGACACCAAGAAGATAGTAGAGTTCCAAGTTAGCAGGTTACTTGCAGCCTAACAAACTGTCACATTAGGAAATCTTTTGTAACTACCTACCACTTACTAGCCTTTTCCATTTACAAAATAATGTGTTAGTTTGCCCCAAAAAGGCATGTGAATCCTAGTTCTTTTTTTTGTCAGTTCCCTGCCCAGCCTTCTCAGTCTTCTGTAAGCTGTTGTCCTGGGGGATTTGGCTCTAAAAGGCCCCTGATAGGTCTGTTCAAATAGCTCTTTCCGTTAGATGTGAAATATAATGAGCTCAAATGGGAGAAAGTCTCTCTCTAAAGGATTGGCTGTGGAGGTAGGTTCTTCTGTTACATGGAGAAAGGAGCTTCCTGAATCTCAGCTGGTAGGCTGTAGGCTTCTAAGTGTTCTTCAGATGACAGTTGACCTGCCTGGGATTGATGTATTAAACAGTATTCAGGTGTTGGTGGAAGGCTGTACTTGCCAGGTTTCAGTGTCTGAAGTCCAGGTTCAGAAAGTCTGGAGAAATACACAGACCCATGGATCTCAGATCTTTCCCAGTAACTGGAAATAAAGATTTCTGGACACGAGTGAGAGAAAGAATCTTTAACAGAAGTTACAACTCACAAGTAGTGAGGGACTGAGGTTAAGTGGCTATGAAAATCTTCTGAAAACATAATTTGGAGGAAAAAAGCTATTTACTTGTTTGAATGATTGACAATTCCATCAGTAGCGTTTTATACAGCCTAAAAGCTCTTTCCATTAGACAAAGCAAAGATAAGTATATGCTAGTCTTGCATCATACTGATGCATTTAGAAAATAATTCTAGCTTTCTGTAATTGTTTACACAAATAACAAGCTTGAAAGAAAATTACTGAAAATCTATTGGTCAATCTGCTTTGTCATGTATACAATTGTATTTTAAGATAAAATCTTGAAGTATCCTTCAAACAAAATTGTCTTACATTTTTATAATAAAGGTTATTGCTAACTTGCAGAAGTAAACCATAGCAGGATTTTTCCACTTGACACAAAGAGGGAGGAAAAAAAGTTCCAAGTACCTGCCTACTTGTTCCGTGTACTTTTGAGTCTATTGTTATGAGAAAACTCATAATATGACATTTCTCATGTATTTACAATAATTCTGAGCAATATTTTGTTTGCATTCCCTCTCTTTACTGTGTGAAGTTTGTGAAAGGGTGGAGCTGCAGCTACAATAACAGATATCTTGGTAGAGCCTTGTATTATTACAGTTAGTTATCTTGACCTGAAGGTAGAAAGAGAAGTAATGCGCTAATTCAAATCTGTATTTAAGCACAGCTACAGAAACTTGTGTAATGGAAATAGTATGCTCTGTGCCTTGTACTGCCTCATGTAGTTACAAGAAAGTTCATGTGAGCTTGAATTTATTTGGCTGGACTCTGATGAGGGATTTTGTTTTTTTACTGCTGTGAGTAAACACTGACTTCTCGAGAATGGGCTCTGTTTATAAAGAGCAACATGCCAGCATGCATGAAATAGCGAGTAAACAGATGATAAGCCTAGCTCCAGTGCCTGTCTTATTCTAGCTGATCCACAAACTAGATACAAAATTTGCTGAAGGATTTTATTTAATCCAACATATTTCTACAATAAAATGTCTAGGACTGTATTTCAAAGGTTGTGTGAATATAGATTGATGTTTTCACAGTATGTCAAAGATTAATTCCAGAATAATATACTTATTTTAACTAATTATTTACTCTACACTGATTATTTAATATCCCTTGTGAGGCGTTATTTTTGTGAGACTTGGTTGTTGTTGTTACTGATGTCAGTATAATTGTGAAGATGTATGACAAAGTAAATATTATACTTGAGATGTATGCGAAGCAAATATCTATTAAATATGGCTCATTTGAGGATTAGTTTTTGTTTTATGACAAAGAAGAAAGCAAATACTTATGATTTACATGTGATTTACATATTTTCTCCATCCTATGGAATTTATAAGGTAGTTGTACTTTCCTTTTCTCTTGAATCCTTAACCAGATGTGGGCTTCATTATCTTTAGGCAGATGCTTTTTGTAGACTGTTGTGTTTTACTAAACAGTAATTAATTTCTTACTTCATAAAGACATAACTCTATGGTCTAAGCTAAATGAAAAGGAATATCATAATTAGAACTTAAGTTACCTTAAGCTAGAGGGTGATGAATCTGTGGAAGAGAGGTATGACAAGGTAGGGGTGACTATGAAGTTAGGAACTTGGAAAAGTAAGTTTTGAAGGGTGTCTGTGAGGAATACTTGAGTGAACCCTTTTTAAAGGTAACTTTGGCTTTCTATAAGCATGAGATACTGCCTGCTGCATAGCAGTACAGGTAAGCTTAGGTAGTATTATTAGCAAATAATCTAATTCTTTGTGAAAATCAGTATGACTAAGGGATTCAAAGTGATTGTTGATTTTTATTGCCTTGTGCAGAATCTTTATTCCATTTAAAAAAGTCTCCTATTTGTAGAATTTGACCAAACCCTTTCAAAATACACTAAACCTTAACATTCTGCAATGTGTTACATCTTATATCCTTCATCTTATGTCCCCAGTACTAGTGCTGGCAGATAAATTCTCCATTGCTATTTGTAGGAAATACCCTATTGCTACTTATACAATCAAAATATATCATTTTTTTGAAATCTTTATTTGCCATGTGTATTTTATGTAGCCATTTATTTTCTAGCATATACTTGGGGAGCACTGCAGAAATTCTGATTGATTGTCTTAAAGTCTTCAAAAATACATCTCTCTGCCTGACTTGAACATTAATTGTTCAGTTTAGAAAAGCTCCTGTTACATGTAAGTCTGGTTTTAGAATTTTTTTCAGAATCTTGCATATCCGAAGCTGAGTCAGAGCTATGTCTAGCATTACTTTTGGCAGATAATGTCATAGTTTCATCTCTATATAATTGTAATTCCATAAGCTAATTAATTATTTTTGCAAATGAAACTGGATATGGGTACTGATAAATTATATTCTAGTGCTGATTAAGAGTGTGGTCTAGGGTTACTTGATTAAATGCATTATGTATTTGCTTAGAAAGGACAAATAGAATGTGTCACTTGCAGCATGGGTAAATTGCCATTGAGATCGTTGTCCTATTTTTCAAAAAGCAACCATGTAAGATAAAGTCTGATCTTTCAAATATGTTGCAAGTGGGATTAAAGCACATACAGAAATGGAGAAAGTATCTCTTTCCTTAGAGAATACAGCATTGTCTAGCAGTTATAGATTAATGTGATGTACCTAAGTCCAGCCTCAAACTATGGATAACTTATTTTTGACTTGATCTCTTTGCCTTGTTTTTGTCATTCTCAAAATTGTATTAATCTACTAAAAATGCTGAATACAAGGAATCTTTATCCTTTTATTCATCTGTGCAATATGTTAGAGAATTCCTGTTGAACTAGATATAAAAAATTGGAATATTTAGCAATACGTATATATACACATATATATGTACACGTGTATAAACATATATATAAGTATACATATGATGGACAACAGAATTTTCTGTGTCCTCTGCTTTTTGTGGAATCATTGATACTTTTTTCGAAGGAGATCCTGTTTTTTAATTGTAGTATCACTTGTCATATAATTTTAAACAGTTATTTCTTCCTAAATATTACTTAATAATGGGTATTGCAACACCCTTTACAGAATTGTGACTTCATGGTGTGCGGGTTTGTTTGACAAGAGTAACCACAGTAACATGAGTGCATGTTTTAGTAGGTACAGAAATCACATGGGAGTTAATGTTAACAAAGTGGTGCAACAGAGAACGGTAGAAGAGTATTTAAATTAGGAAAGAAGAGTGCTGCATTAGATATTTCAGGTGACAGGAATCATATATAAGTGTTTAATTTCCTTCTTTTAGTTATGTGCTGCAGTGATAAAGGCTGCTTTATAATTTAAATTTTTTTTTTTTTTTTTTACCAGTGAAATGCAGCTATTTTTCTAGCATGGGTTTATCGGCATTAATATCTTGCCATTTTGTTCTTAGTAGGACAAGATCAACCTGTTTCTGCATCTTATAGAAGTTCAATTTTGTGTGCAATACAGGGTGTTGTCACTTGGAGACAAAAAGCCAAACAATTGT
Source organism: Tetrax tetrax (assembly GCA_009806455.1). NCBI lineage: Eukaryota > Metazoa > Chordata > Aves > Otidiformes > Otididae > Tetrax > Tetrax tetrax. The sequence continues at coordinate 115,522 of WHYT01014544.1, forward strand.
CCTTTTTGGTAAATATATAGGTTATACACGGTGTTGCAAAGCATTCATAAGGGCATTTTTACCCCTGTGGTCTGAATTGAGTGACTATAATATTGTATCTTATGTGTATTGTATAGTGAGGCTACTACAGACTTGCATTTATTAAAATGGGAACTTCCTACAGATAGAAACACCTTTGTACTGGACTGCTCAGATTAAAGTTGTGGGAGAGACCGAGGCCACTCTTAAATCAGAATGAGTGGGGCAAAGATGTGGAGAAAACCTGTGCTGGTGGGAGAAAGCAGAAAACCATGCCCTTTTTGCACTAAAGAACAAAGTGCCAATAGAGTTTTATAATCTGGGGTGAATGTGTAGTTTGGTATAGTGCCTTTAGCTGTGAATTCTTTTGACTACTGGGTGCTGAGGGGATGCTGTGATGTTGGACATGCCACTTTCTGGTGGAGAAACTTCTGGTTGCAAGTAAATACCATTGGCAGTCAGAGAATGGGAGGAAATAGAGATCTAGCTATCCAATAGTTTCAAATGCAAGCATTTCCTTAAAGGTGTTCTCTTTCATTATACAAGTAGTGGCATTGCAGCAGTCCTGCCTGACTGCATGCTGTAGAGCTCAATAATGTCTGTGTATGTCTTTTGCATCCTTTTCAAAGGCAGGATGCTATATAGCCATACACTTATACTAGTAATTCTTCCTGGTTTTTTTCATGTCTGATACTGAATATGTAACTGAACTTTCATTCAAGACACAGAGAGCTGAAATATAAGAAATTCTGAGATCAAAATTCAGTGTTATGAATATCTATAATGTCAAGTACGAGAAGGATTTAATTAAATCCTTATGCACAGTTGAATACTTCCTGAATTTCATTTCAGTTGCAATCAAGCATCTACAAGCGGAGTTGGTATAATCACAGGTTTTATGACATTTGAGAAAGGATTTTTATTAGCAATCTAAATCAACTAGATTTAGAGATTTGAGAATACTTCTTCACTGTGGCTTTTGGAAGTCCAATAGTAAAAGATGGGTTTTATATCATGGGAAGTCTAGTTAGTAGGATGTTTTAGGAAAATCAGTTGTTTAAGGAGTAAAGATCCTCAAGCTGTCATTCAGCAATAATCAGACAAAAAGTTAAGACTTAATGCTTGAGGTTTTTGTGCTTTCATGCAGCTGCAAGAAATCAGACTCAGATTTCCATTTCCTTGGGGAACTGTGGGCTCTGAAGTGCTTGTATCTTTTAAACAAGCCATGCACCTCCAAAAAAAGGCAAAAATGTCATAGGAATGACATTTTAAAATAAACTGTGTTTTTCCACATTAAAGTTTCTTATTGAAAGGCATAAGTTCCCTCACCCCCACCCTCTGATGGTAGAAATAGACACAGTTTTGCATAACTACTTCTGCATGATGAGTTATCATGTTGGTCTTGTATATACGTAAAAATGTGACTACAGAAGAAATAGAATTGAAGAAATTAGAATGTGCTTTTTGATCAGTAATGAAACTGAAAAGCTTGAGTTGAACATATATCCAAATTATATGAAACTAAAGCAGTTTAGATGTGGTTGGTTTCCCTGAAGAACCCCTGGCAATGGTAATACCTCAGAAATATATGAAAGATTGGCTGTACTATGGAAATATATTGAAAAGACAATGAAATTAACAATTCAAACTGCAGATCCTTTAGTTTCTCTACTTTATGCACTGAGGTTTTCACACTGATTAATTCACTCTCCACCTATGATTCATTCAATAGCATACCCAGCCATTGCTTTCATTTATTGGAGTACTGACTGCAGAGCTGCTATTCTGGTCTCCAAAGCAGGCTCTCAGTTTTATGAAGTGTGCACCATTTATACCAAGTTTCACCTCTAGAATGATGAGAACAGTGCTACTTTTCACTTCAGTAAACTTACATGCTTAAAGACAATCATAAGCACTCCTCTATAATCAAAGATGCATTACTAAAAAAGTATATCTGACTTTAATTACTTAGGAAATGTTGGCCTTTTTTTCAGTACATCCTAATTGAGGATAGAAGATGTACAGTCCATGGCTAGAATTTCCATTTGAATTGTTTAACTAATAGCACGTCTCTGACGTTGGTGTTTTTAAGCCAGGCTTCTATCAAGGAGAGAGATCCTGCCTTCCCTTTCATCCTCTGCCATGCATTTCACCCTGTTCTTTGGGCCGTTGCCAAGAGAGCACACAGTATGCTGGAGCAAGGAACCATGCTGATGGACAAGGAATCAGTTTTTATGGGTTTTTTGTTGGCTTAGTTCCAGCCAAATCAGTTTTCTGATATGCTCACCACGTGGCCGCACAAGTGCTTGCACTAATACAAGGGAAGTGGAAGATGCACTACTTAGGGTAAGGGGAAGGAGCTTGCCCCCTGAGGTAGCAATGTGGCATTAGATGAGATTCATGTGGTTCACTGAAGCATGTTCTTTGTTATCTGGCATTAAAAAATTAAACAAACTAAAGTGGTTGTACTCATGTGACTATTATCACTTATGTCTAGGGTCCTTCAAAGGGCTGGAAGTCACTCTCACCTTTTCTAGTTTCATTGGTCCACTTTCCCCATGGGGTCCATTACAATAAGACTGTACAGTTGATGCACAGCAATTGAAAGCTCCTTCCTTTCCTAAAAATAAAGGTCTGCTGTTGTTGCTGTGTGAGGGAAAAAGGGGTCTTAAGTGCGCAGACTTTTGACCTTTGTCTGCAGCAGCAGTTAGCCACTAATACAGTGATGCTGATGGAGCTTTAAGTGAGAGAAAGAAAGCAAGCTTGCTTCCAGGAAAGGTAAGCACTGTAAGAATGTAAGTGTTTAGTGTATTGTTGTCAACACTATTTTTTGTTTATATCAGTAGTTAAATCATCGGTTGCTGTTACCTAGATGATTTATTGTATTAGATATTTTTCCTGTCTGTTTAGTTCTTGCTCCTTGCCATACTCAGTAAGCTTCTCTTCTAAGACTATCCAGCTCTTAAAGGAAATAATTTAATATCTGTGTTTTAAGCATGCAAATTTTCTTCCATGATCTAAATTGTGCCTTCAAGTCAGGGCTCTCAGTCCATCTGCCAGAATAGATTCTTACTGCTGCTGCTCCTTTCTTCAGAAGCATTTTATCCCAATTTCCTGATTTTCTTAGTGTGATTTTAATTTTGTGTTGACTTAGCAGTAGCGTTTAGGGGTAGCAAAGATAGATACAAGCAAGATTTAGACATGAAGCCTACTTATTTTTTAAAACAGACTTGTTCATTAGCCAGTCCCAGCACTCAAACTGATACCCTCCAACCTCCTGAACAGCTCTTTATGGAGAAGTGCTGCATCTAATCTGACCAGCTTGTGACCAGAGGAGTGATGGAATGGAGCAGGTCTGGGAGTGAAGAACTGCTGCTTTCTGTAGCAATAGGTTATTGCCATGTTCCTGCTGGTCTGTGATAGCATCTACTTGCACATGCTTACCTGTGGCAGGTGCAGTGCCAGGCAGAGCTGCTTACTCCTTGCTCGGGCTGCTGATTTCCTAGGAGAAACAAACAAACAAAAGAAGTCAAAAGGTTTATTTTATTCATTGAAGTCAATGTATGTTTCTGTTCTCAGTGTTGTCCTAGTTCTGGCTAGGATAGGGTTAATTTTTACCTGGGCTGGGAGAGGAACTGGAGCTGGTGGCACCTGTGGCTGGGGGACACAGCTGGGATAGGTTACTGATTAGCCAACAGCTGGGATAATTTACCCAAATTAACCCAAGGGCCATTCCATCCCGTGGGACACCATGCTCAGTGTATAAGGGGAGGACGGTGCTGAGCGGAAGTTCCTGCTGCTTGAGAGTGAGCTGGACATCAGGATCTGCTGTGAGCTACTGTACTGGAAATTATATGCTTAAGTATTTTCTGTTATTGTCTTGTTTGTTCGTTTTCAATATCTGTTTTCTTTTCATCTGTTGTTCTTTTAAACTTTTCTTTTTTTGTCTCAACCCACAAGTTTTGCCTTATATTCTTTACCAATTCTCCTCCCTGTCTCACTGGAGGGTGGGGGGAGTGAGCGAGAGACTGTGTAGCTTGGTCCTGAGTGAGGACTTCAAGTTGCCAAGTTAACAGTTTTTACAGTTTAATTGTAGTTTGGTTTTGTCCTTTTAATTATTTTTTTTTAATGTGTGAAAGTTAGAATGTTTTTTGGAGAACTGAATTACAAGTTAAGAACAGGTAGAAAAGAAGTAAATCTGACAAAAAAAAGAAGTACTTACTACAAAAAAAAAAGAAAATATTTACTGTATTTGTTCTGTCAAAACATGTATGTGATACAAATATGCGGATGACTTTTTTTTTTTTTTAACCAGCAATTTGTTGTTTGCAAAGGTCATTTGCATGGCATGCTCTCAGACTTCACAAAGTATTCTCTGAAACGTTAATTTCAAAGTGCTGCTAAAAATGTATCCTTCCCGCTCGTTCATACCTTTGAAGGGATAAACTTAGGCACACTTCCAAAGAATTATTTAACATTGATTTGTGGCTTTTGTTTTCCTAAGTTTTAGAGTGTGTATGTAGGATGATATTAAAAAAAAATAAATAAAAGGAATCTTTGGATGGATGGTATTTTGAGGTCAGATGAACTGAAATGCACTTGTGTATTATTCTCCCGTTTTTGCTATTTGTTTGATTCTTATTTTTATAATCATTGTAACTGTAAATTAAATTGTAAAATCAGTTTAATTGTAAAAGTAAATGTAGGAACTACTAATGTAGTCTCATTCTTTGAGATGGTTGAGAAATTAATTGAATAGGCAAAGGATTAACAAAAGTGTTAGTGTAGGACATACACAATTTTTCATGCTGCACAGTTTCCATTGGCTGTATACTCTGAGGAGTCAAGTTTACATTTGCTTGTTTCCTTGCGAGCACATGAGCACAAGCTTCTTAGAAATTTTGCGTCATAATACCTAAACTGCTGATAATGGCCTCTATGAAGTACATGGAATGAAGAAATCAAATAAATGAGAAAAAGTTTAATCAAATTATCCACTCATTATTTTCCGATTTTTAACATTAGAACTGCAAATTCTTTAGGTAAATCTAGTTACAAGAACCAGCATCTGGAGAGACTGCAGTGACCTGCAAGTGGTGTGAGTTGTGAGGTTTTGGGATACAGAGAGAGGTTTGTGGGTTTTTGATTGTTACTGTTCACACAGTTTTGACTTTTATTTTCCCACTTTACTGATTTTGCAAACGTTCAGGTGCTACCTGATTTTTTTTCATACTGGGACTATTGTAAGCTTTGGAATGTGATGAATGTGGTTCGGCCAAACATGATCCAGAAAAAGTTTACTTTAGTAAAGACATTGCTCTGGTTAACACCACCGTGGCGGAAGTGTGTTGGGTTAAGAGTCCCTGTGGGCCAGGCTGCACATCTGTTGGAGTGAGAAACCTTGAAGTCTAAGCCATATAAATTGCTTTATTGCTGTGATAAAGTTTCTTGTTATGACAGAGGATGGAGCTCTCTAAAGCGCCGAACTGGTATTTCAGATAGATCTTACAGAGTCCAGCCTTGTGCACAAATAATTGGAATTAATCGTCTCATGTTTATACGCTGTAACAAGGATCCAGGAAGTTTCATAGTCGTTCAGAAGCATCCTGAGTCTGGAGTTGTCTATTGACCTTGGTGCTGGCAGTTTCAGCATATTTTTTCCAGTTCAGCAGTACATTGTAAATCTGCTATACTCTGGCACTTTACTAGTTTCTCTGCTGATATGCATGTACCTCAGAGGAGTCATTTGCAAATTTAGTTTTGATAAAATTAAACTGGATAAAGCTCTGAGCCATCTGACCTCATAGCTGACCCTATTTTGAGGAGGAATTGGGACTATACACCTCCTGAAGCCCCTTTTGCCTTGAATTATTCTGATTCTAAATGGAAAGTGTATGTATCCCAACTTCTTTTGCTTTTTTTTCCCTGGCTTTATTGTCAATCTATTTTTCCCCAGAATGAAACTTCAGGAATTCAGGTTTAGGAAATCCCTGCTTTTGTAACCATTACACAGTCAAGAATCTTGCAGAGCACCGGAAGCTGGAATCGGTTGCATAGGTTGACCCGAGAGCTGATTTCTACCCTCTTTGACAATGGAAATATTTGTTCCACTGAATAGTGTAATTGCCTTTTTCTTTTGTCTTTCATTGTGACTTTTGACATGGATAATCTTAGCTTAGCATCGTGGTCAGAAATGTGGATACTGTGTTACCCGCTGGCATTTTCTACGTTGTCCTGTCATTTGCAGTTTGGGTCTATGTATCTCTTTAGATAAAAGCAATGCATATGTGTTATGCTGATAGGTAACCTTTGAGACCCATAACCAGGTGATCTCCTGTCCATCTTCATCCCTTCTAGATATAAATATTTTGGTCAGAGGCTCTATGTATAGATTGCTGATGCTCCCTTTATGTCTCTGAAAACCAGCATATAAGAACTGGCCTTGACTACTTCACAATGAAGAATTAAAATTTCCCCTTTGAAACTACATGGGAAAAGACCTGACAGCACAGGCATGTATAGTTTATATTACTTGAAAAATACATTCATCTGTTCTCACTTTAGCATTACTTATATGGTCAGCTCTTAATAGAGATAGGCAGTTTATTAAGCACTTTTGTCATGGAAGTGATGGTCAAACACTGGCACAGGTTGCCCAGGCAGGTTATAGGGTTGCCATCCATGCAGATATTTGATTCCCAACTGGACACAGCCTTGGGCAACCTGCTGTAGGTAACCTTGCTTGAGCAAAGATGATCTCAACGGGTCTCTTCCAGCCTTGACCATTTTGTGATTCTGTGAAAGTTTCCTTGCAACAGAAGAACTGCTCATGTATTGGATTGTGTTTATACTGTCAATAATCTTGTCTTGAACTATCTAAACATTGTTTTTTTTTTTTTCACTGTATGCATAATCCCGAAGGCATTTAATCGCAGCATTGTATCCTTCTATTGACTTTCATTCAAAATTCCTGTTGATTCCAAGGAGAATGATGGTAGAATATGACTCTGGAGAGATCAATCAATATCATACTCGAGTCTCCTAACACCTAATTTCCTACGTGACTGAAACTCAGCACTTGTAAAATTTACTGCCTGGTGATATTTTTAAAGGGCCATTTTGATTTTATAAACCATCCCTCAGCAATGAGGGACCACTTTGAAATGAATTACATTGTGCAACTGGGAACTTTTGTTGTATGTGTAGTGAAATATGAACAGTGTTTAGCATCTGGATACAATGAATCAGTCAAAAGCTATAACTGATAAAACAAGACAACTATTAAAATTTATTCCACTTGCATGGGGAAAAATCAGCACTTTTACCTAGAAATGTCTTTTAATCTTTTTAATAGACTGCTGAGTCAGTTCACAACTGAAATTTGACAGCAATAACAGTGGGTTTTATTTTAAGTTCCTATGCTGTAGTAATTCTGCAGTTGATTTTTTTTTTTTTTTCCCCATCATATAAAATATTTGTAGGAAATAACCACTAGGTAGAAACACCTGCTGAAACAACAGGGTGTAAAAACTTTGTTAGAAAATGTATAAAAATAGCCTCAAGTAGTCTGTAAGGTGAGGAGGAAGAAATCATCAATGTAATATCACACTCCTTGCGAAAAGGAGGACTCTCCCTTTCCTCCCCCTCATCAACATCATCTCACTATCATCATGCCCTCCCAGTGAAGATTTGGGACACTGAGGTCTCACTATAGTGTTCCCTTAGGGTGAAGTGAGTGACCTTAGGACCCGAAGGGGCAGTGAGAGGTTGAGCATAACACCAGGGAAATGGGTATACAGTGCAAAGCTTGTGTATGTTCAGTTTTGACTCAGTAAAATTTGAACTATAAATGTTAGTATCACATTTTAACTGGACAAATAATTATTTGATTAGACTGTTCAGACTTTAATTAAACTAATGTAAACTGTACCTTTGCATTTAAGTCGTATTCCCCCTTTTGTCTGCAAGATGTTTTGTGTAACGTGAGTCAGCAGCAGGCACATGCACACACTCTGCTCCTTCCCCATCCAGTTCCACAAGGGTGTAGGTATGTTCATATCCTGTGTTTTGGGGCAGAGTGGAGGGAAGAGTTGATACGGCATAAAACTGAGTGAACTGAAATAATTTACACCATATTTTTCCACTTGTCTTTTTTTCTAGGATGATCTGTGTATGAACAAAATCTTCAGAGACAAAAGATTCTGCTTATGACTATGCATCTGCTGTCTCAAAGGGCTCAAGAGGAAACATTTGGCTCTTTTGTGATTATAGTATTTTTCTCTGGTAATTTCTGTAACATGCTAGCTGGCCTCCTACATCAACTCCTGAATGGCAACTGACAGCATTTTTTCTTCATGAAAAGAAATTTTTAATGGGCTGTACCATAAATAGCTGGAACTTGCTGTCTTATGTGAAAAATACAGGATATGAGTCATTATCAACAGTAGGAGACCTTAGATCCTCTGTAGCTTTATGTATCTTCTGTGGCCATATCAAGGACTGCATTTAATCTGAGCAGCACATGTTCGTTCCAGATAGCCATAGGAGGCAACTTGGCTCCCACTGGCTGGTTTTGTAGTACCTGTTACAGAGTAAAACCTACTCCACTCTTTAAAGAAACTCCAGTTCATTTTGCAGTCACTCAGTTTCTGGTATCTTAAAGTAAAAGTGGGGAAAATTCAGTAACTACTGGTTTGTCTTTGGGACAAGAGAGAGGAACAGGCTAATTTGGGAAGCTAGACTTCAGTTCTGTGAGTTTTTGATGTCCCCTCTTCTGCCAGAGGGGTCACTTTTGTGATGTAAATTATATGTTTCAATGAATCTTTAAAGGTTTTAACTAGGTTAACATTTTTAGCAAAGAGAAATTAATTGTTATTATGACAGTTTCTGTAGATCTCTATTTCTAACATTAAAACATATAGTTCTAAAGTAATATTAGCTATTTCTCCTCATATTCCATTCCTAAGAGTTACATGTGGATTTTGAATGTGAATTTTTGAATTTTTAAATTTAAAGTAGAAGCAATACTTGTACTTCAAATGTTGATAAAGAGTTTTTTTCCAAGCTGAAGAATTTTATGGTTGGCAATATTTAATCCTCTTATTTTAAATTCTCATGCACCAATTGCCTGTTAGATGTTGATGATGATGACAGCTTGGAGGGGGTTGTTCTCACATAAGAAAACCCACTGCCTTGCAGCTGTGATATTATACTGTCAACGGAACTAATACATACAAAACCCCATTTTCTGCACATGTTTCAAAGGAAGAAGATAAAAATGGCATGTAACAATGCTGACGTTCCTTGGGAAGTAGTTTGGATTTGTAAGAATATATGCGGTGCTATTTAGTGTTATGGACCAGCAAAAACTGAGTTTTTCTTAAGTACTGTGAAAGCGTCTTCTGTAGCTGGACTTAATTAAATGCTAATGCTTACTTAGATCATGATACTTTTATCAGGAACTGCATAAGATATTCCTGCAAGGAATTCCTTATGAACTTCATCGTACATTAGGTTATGCTAAAATATCTGTTAAGCTCATTTATGTGGCTGTGGCAGGTAATAGTGTGGAAATTTTGACTGTGGAATAATGAAAATCTGTATCATATTTACAGTAGGGTAGCTGTACCATGACTGGAAGGACATACCCATCTATAGAGTGACCGCGGTGAGCTGAGGTTTAAATTCTGGTCTAGAGTGGCACCTGGCAGACTCTGGTTTTCAAATATTTTTCATTCCCATAGAAGCAAAATCTCCAGCTACCAATGCAAGTATATGTCAAGTGAACATTGTTCTGCTAAAGCTGCAGAATAATGCACCACTTGGGAGACTGCTACAGTCTCTCAGATGGAAATCTGGAATATTTGGACTGTAGGGCTAAAGATAAAAACCTTACAGCTGTGTATGACTAAGCTGCTCATGACATTAATAAGTAAATAATTAGGACAGGGCTGATGGGCCCTTGACTGACCTTGAACTGTCAGATGTCAGGGCAGAAAAAGGATGGGTGACTATGTGCTTTGTACTTTTAGATGTCAGGTTGGAGCTGATTTGTGGTAGCTTTCCAGTCTTAAAGCAAACTGCTTAGGGCTTCAAGGACTGGTTTGGATGTTACAGACTTTCCAGCATGTACACACACAGCTCAGAGAGGCTTTCAGTATGGAAAATGGGAGGTCAACTTAAGGGATTGATGTAAATCCATGCTCTGAAGTTAGTTTTTCTGCTGAGATTTCTGATTCTAAAAGATGAAGTGCACAATCCTGAAGTCTGACAAGTGCTATGGAAGATGAGTAGCTGTTGCCTTTTCTCTGCCCTGATTTCCCACTTTTATTGGAACAGTTATGATGTTTAAGGTTATAGATTTCCAGCAACCTTTAATGAGCACTTTTGCTTTGGTGGCAAAATACTTATGTATATTTAATAGCTAAGAGGTTACCTGCAACAGAGCAGACATGACAACATCTTTTTAATCTCCTGAATTTTTATTGACTACCTGTTACAACTGTGTAAAAGTTAAGACATGGGCCTGATTTAGAGAAGGCCAGTTAGCATCTGTGCTTGCTCAGTAGCTAAACAGAGATGGAAGTCATTCTAAACACCTTTCCGTTGTGATATGCTTTAAGGGGACTAGCCAGAAGGTGAAGGTATGCGTTGCTTCCGCATCTGTCACTCTGTATACTCCCTGTTTTGTGGCAGGCAGTGAAGCTGACTCACAGTTCAAGCAGTAGTGGCTCATGATGTTCACCAAGTGGCGATCCCAAATTTCATATATGCTTTCCCATCTGGTAAGTGGATGAGTAATTTATGACTCAATTTTCTCTGCTCAGTTTAAGAATAATTCCTAATGACTCAGAATGTTTTCAGGAACTCCTGCTGTTGAAGAGCACTTCACCTCTATTGCTCTCCTCTTCTCATCTGTACCATACTGTGGGCTGCTGTCTAACTTCCACAGCAGAATCCTTTTACCCAAAACTCAGGATTGGTGGAACTGCTGCTTTAGTGAGACACTTCTGATTTATATATGAATTTTAGCTTTGTCTACAGTACTGGCACTTAATGAGGTGCAGGTCAGCCTCACAGATTGTAGTGAATTAGACAGTGTATGTAAAGCCCAGGTACCGGACCTCCTGGAGGTGCTTGCGGCATACACAACGCTTCTGTAGGGCGTGCTGACACAGGGACAGGACCTGCCCGTTCTGGTGGCCATGTCCACTAGTGCCAACAGGTGATCACGCACATGGCTATCTAATCTAGGGCCTCAGCAGCATGGGTACAGGCTTGCCTACAGCTGGATGACTGGGGACAACTCAGTGGGGACAATTAGGGTCACAAGTTTGTTATTCATTCTCTTGTGCACAATGAATAGAGAGAAGTGGCCTGGGCTTTTGTACTAAATCTCTCTCAATTCTAGGCAGATCTTTGTATATGGACTCTGTGTTTGGAGTGTAAGTTCAGTCTAAGTCCTTGTCATGGATGACTCTACTCTAACCCATGAGACAGTGGGAAAGGGCCGGTGCCAGGCTGCTGACAGGTTCCTGATAGTCACTGGCATGCTGTCCATCAGTGATAGGCCTCTGGAAAATGGTTAGAACTGCCACATTTGTAATTATAAAAATCGGGCAAATTGATCTACTGGTATGCAGCAGTGGTCTGCACTTGTGCAGAGAGCTTCAATAATATTCTTAACGTTGCTGGTAAAGTCTATAGGTGATGAAGGAGAGGTAAAGGGATGGCAGAGAACTTTTGGTGGGCTTATCTTCATATGTATCTATGTGCTTTCTTGACACACTACAGCTAAAAATGTAAGTAAATCTACACTTCCTATAGAGGAAAAATGCAGATGGTGCATCTTCAAGATGCAAATACCAGTTCATGTCTTTTGCTGTTTTCCCAACCATATGGCTAGTCCTACAGATGTGCCCTTTATGTAAGACAGAACCTGTTCCACACTTTACTGCTGCATGGCAGTTCACTGAAAAAGGAGTTTGAGAACTACTAATTGAAAGAAATTTAAAGTTTCTCCCATATTTGAATCTCAAAGCTTTTTAATTTCCAAATGATTCCTTTAATAATCAAAGTTTGTACACTTAAAACTGAATCTTTGGACTATATCTCCTTTTACTTATCTTTCTGTTTAATTAGAACTAAATAGCTGTTTCTCTTCAGCTCATTCTTTTGCCCCTAAAGCAATTGTTTTGTATTATGTCCTCACTAATTACTGAAATCACATCTAAATAGGATCCATTCCTGATGGCTCTGTGATTGTTTAAGGGTTCACTAACAGAAATAGCATTTGCTTCACAATCTATATCTGATATTAAATGCCTCATAATAATGTCATTTTCTGCTTGACTTTAGTCTCTGTTAGCAGATATTCTCTGATTGGAGATTAAAGACAATATGGATATTGCCACCAAACTTAAATGAATACTTCATTTCCATTTTTGGTAAGGTTGATAATATAGAATGTAGAGGCAAAAAAAAAGGATGATTAACAGAAATAACTGGATGAAAATGAAGATTCCTACATCTGGAAGGAAAACCAGAACATTTTAATGTGATCACCTGAAAGGGATCAAATTATTTCCTCTCCAGACATCTGATAGCCATGGAATGTGAAAGGTTTTTTATTTAATTTAGTTGACACCAGAATACTGGAGAATGATGTTTAAAATAACTGAATTTGAAGAAAGGGAGTGAAATAGACGAACTGCAAACAAATTCTTCTGTTAACAAAATAATAATTTAAAAATCCTCTTAAACACTTTTTTTTTTTTGGGAAGAGAATAATTAATTAATCATATTTGGGAACAAACAGTTATGGAAAACAGAGACAAAACTGGGCCAATACAAAAGAAAAAACAGAGTGGAGTAAGATTTCTTGCTAATACTCCAAAATGTCAGCCTAAAGCTGGTCTTGCGCTTTGGTCTTACTAATAGCTATAACACAAGAAGTAGGGGTGTATTGATCTCAGTTTATTCATGCCACAGAGTCAGGAGGCACAAAATAGTGAGGGCGATCATAAACATGTTGCCTAAAAGCAGTTGCATGAACTTGTGAAACAAAGTAATAGCAATAGGAAATTGAATAGTAGAAAGGTACAGTTATGCTTCTACAGATTAATATGTCTATTGGAAACCAGAGGCCCATCAGTTGGAAGTGGTGGAGAAGATAAAGGTTGTTAGTGAATTACAAGGCACAAGAAAACATGTAACCTTGAAAAAAGCAATCAGATTCCTAGGAGCATATTGTCTGAGGTCATTCCAGCAAAGATGGGTACCCAAAGATGAGTTCAATGCTGTTAACAAGGGGCTGGCTAATCTTTACGTGCTTCAGCACACTGAAGCCTTGCATTTCCGAGCAAAAAAAAGTATGCAAACTGTAACTTTTCAATCCACATGCTAAGCCATATATATGGATTGCATGCTTCCATGACTGTCACTCAATAATATTAGTGACTGTAGAGATGGTTTTTGCATCACTGGAAATAATGCTTTTACAGATTTTACATCTTGAAGAAGATGCTGTTCTCTAGTTTTCCAACTAAGTACTTTGATTTATTTACCACTAAACAGAACTACATTTTATTACTGACTTTAATGGAATTGGGAAGGGACCCAAGAATACCGTATTTGTGTCTAGTGTTTTGTAGATGCCTTTGGAAAATCTGATATGCAGAACTGACCAAGAATAGCTATCTTCTCTTGTGAGGTGATCTGCAAATAGAAGCAACTGAGACAAAGATCTCTGAACTATGTCATTGCCATTTTACTTAAATGAGAAGAAAATATAGGAGAAACATTAATTTTATCACATGCGTTGCATATTATTCTTTATTAATCGCTTATATTTTCAATAGCACAAGCTGCCAAGTGAAAATACATATATAAAATAAATATTTGGAGAGTGTCCAGCAGCAGGCTATGACAATGGATCTTCCTGTATTCTTTTTGAACTCTAAACAAAATGTGATAGATGTTTAGACTTAGTGTTGGTTTAGTTTGAAAAGATTTATTAAATGAATTTCTTCCTTTTGTTTTGCTGGAAGAAATGATGCAATAAAGAAATGAGGCCAAAACTCTCATCATTTTTGTATTTCAGCAAATTGATAACCAAATCGTTTTGTCATCAGTGAAATATGCATAGATTTATGGGTCTCACATCATAACTAGTATTCGTTATGAAATGTGAACTAAAAAGTAGTTACTGAAATATTAACACCCTGGCTACCTCTGCAACCTGACACTCCCACTTGCATTAAAATCATCCTACCTCCTGTCACTGGTTTATTAGTTATTTTACAGTTCTTGTACTGACTCTCAGCTTCTCTGGTGTATTAATTCCATATGATTCCTTATGGTTGGTTTGAAGTCTGACTTTACAAGTGAATTGATATTTATACTCTGGATAATCTTCTAACTCAAAAGAATTTTCTGAGATTTTTAAAAAAAAGTTATTTTTCTGCTTAAAGTGAAAGGTAGCTGAAGTTGTTCTCCTTTCATACCTCCCTAAGTCTGTAAGTCTATGTTTTTGCTGAACCCAGCTAGGATTCTGGGAAAGAAGTAATTTAATTGTCATTACTAATAACTAGGCAGGTCAGTATTTCCTAGCAAGGAAATAGATTGTCAGTAGATAATTCTCCAACTGATAGTGGACATGAAATAATAAGGTGAGGTGGGACTGATATAGAGTTTGAATGCTATCCGGGATCTATAAACTGAAATAATTTTTTACCTTAGATAACACTTTTTTTGATTCATAATTACTTTTTCCCTGTCCTGCTACTGCTCTGGCAATGTACTTCACTCATCTCCAGGAGCCATCCCCTGTGTGAGATAAAGGGCTTATCTCTGTAGCCATCCATTCTTAATGTTTTAGATAGCCAAAGTGATTTGCACTCCTCAAAATATGTTAAGAATTTTGTTCCTCAGGAAAGCAACTAAGATTTGTTTTATATAGTCCAATGCAGGCCAGATTAAAAATATTGCAGGGATATGAACTGAAACAGTGTTCTGTAGTGAGCATAAATTTTTAAATTTTTTTTTCCAAATTATGTTCCACCTAATTACATAAATTTTCTTAAGAATTACATAGATGCATTTTAGAAACCTACTAAATGAATTTTCTATTTTGAGTTTTGTGACACACAAAAATGATCAACATTTCTGTTTTATTCCCTTTTTCCAGTCTTTATGGTCACTCTTTTTTTTTTTTTTTTTTTTTTTTTTTTTTTTTTTTTTTATCACAGCCAGCTTGTTTCCACATCGCTTTTCCAATTGAGTGCTCTTTTTTGGTGTACTTAATTGGATGACTCCAGACAGCATGAACTGCATTAAGCATAAGCAACATCAGCCACTGATGACATTGTGTTGCCTAACAACTTTAGAACAGTTTCTCCAATTGTGCTGAGTTGCCATAGTAATATCTGCCCACTGGTGGTGAACTTACTTGAGAGATTTAAATAAAAACAACTGTCAGACTAACATCATGACAGATTAGCCACAGCATCACCAAGAAACTGGAAATTATTTCTGTCACAAACATAAATTAAGCTTAATTTCACTTAAAATCATCCCTAGTTATAGGGATGTTTTGGGAGGTCCAACATTCTGCTGCTATATTCAATAACTATAACTATACAAATATGAGATGGGTGTAGATGAGTCCACAGAATTACTTTTTATCCATGACATCACTATCTCCTCTTGGTTAGAGTTGACTGGATTTGCATCTTAAATTTGTGCTTTATACTGTGGAATTTTAAAATATTGGACATGTAGCATGAGTATCAAATACTGGTCTCATGTGAACACTATTCAGGGAGGACCAGTTTTAATACTGTGTTTGTGCAACACACATTCTTTTGCCTCTTTTTCATATGGATCCATACTTTATTTTTTTCAACTTGCTGTAAATATTCTTGAGATAATCTTATTCTCCTTTTTAAGCAGTTCAGTTATTTGGAGAAAATAAAGGAGAAAGAATATTTGTGGATATGATTTGAAATTATCTTTTTTATTTTAAAATACCTCTGTGTTCTGAATACTTCTGATTCTTCCCACTTCTTCCGAGTCTTTCAGATAGTTTAATGTATATACTCAAGTTGTTCGGTTGAGGTTTTTCTGCCCTGAAAAGCTAATGTAGCAAGTCTAGCCCAATAATAATTGTTAACCCATCTGTTTTGCTTCACTGTCCTATTCAGACAGAAAACCCCCAAATCACTGTCTCTGCAAAAGATGCTGGAGTTTTTACTTTGGATGCATCTTTTCAGAGTTTTTCCATTTAGCTCAATAGTTTGAGAGAGCCCTTTCCCCTCTGGTATTTGGTCTGTCTGTTTAGGTTTCCTGGATTAAAATTCAATTTAGTAAAATACTTGGATGAAATGCTGCTTTAATTTGATCTGCCTGACAGGGATTTTTCCTCCCCTAAGCAGCAAGTGATTGTTTTTCTCAGTATGCTCTGCAAGTGTGGTATAAAGCAATAACTGATCTAGGTTTCTGTCTTGAACCACAGTGTCAAAATCTCTATTTAGAAAGTATCACATTGTCCCATCCCACTCTGCCTTAACTGTCCAAAATTAAATGTGATCAGAGTGGGACCCTGTTTAAACAGACACAGCGGGGAATATTAACTGCTTGCTGATGATGTGTTTGCTTAGCAATTTTCAGGCTATCATTCTGATTAATAAAAAAAAAAAAAAATCACTGTATCTATGGAAACAAAGTGTGGAAAATAGCTTTTATGTCTGAGAAATGTTCAAGGAAAATGGTTAGGTGGTCTTAAAAATCATAGCAGCTGTCTTCAGAGAAAACCTCAGGGCATTGCTGGTGTAACAAAGGAATGTAGCAATGTGCGTCATGTAGAATTTTAACACTTTAACTGCATTCCAGTCAAAATTGTTGTAGCAAGTTATATCTATGCAAATCATTGCATCTGTGTTTTTTCTGATGCTTTTGTGACTTGCTATATCCTAATTAAAGATATATCCCAATAGAAGATTTAAATAATATTTATTATTAATGAATGGGCTCTAGATTTAATTTTAAAATAAATTGAAATTGCTACATGGGAGGTAATATTTGTAGGGGTTATTTTGCTGTGTTTGCTGCATGAGGGTAATATATGTATTCGCGTCAAATTTGCTACTGCTTTTGCTCTCTTGACGAGCCTCTCTGAAATTGTCTTCTTGCCTGGCTTCTTGCTGTAGAGTTAAGGAAGCACGTATGTATTCTTCTCTCCTTTCACGCTTTATTTTTCTGGCTAAAAAGTGTTGGCCAACAAACGATAATTTTAAGAACGCATTACAAATTCTAGCCTTAAAGATGTGTTTTTCCCTCAGTTTTTTGACTCCTAGAGGTTATTGTTTGGTGTGCTCTGAGCATGTGTTGTCATGTGCCTTTGTCACAGGAAGCATAGGAAACTTCTGCATTCTTTTTATGACAATTGAAAATAGGTGACTGCGTTTACTCACCTTCTCTGATACTGTTGATGGACATGGAGGGTCATAATCTTCCTCAGTTTTCATGTTTCTAGTCATATTACAAAGACGCCTTGGAGAACATGAACTTGATTCCATTTGGATGAAACTGAGTAAGATTTGCTCCAGGAGTGTGCACACAGTGCTTTCCAGCCACTAAGTGGTGGTTGATGCAAGGGACTGGATCAGAGCTGCTTTGGAGTAAATCTCCCTGACACACATGTAGAGCAGACATGATACCCTCAGCTCTATAGACTTACTCCTATTACTGTTACGGAGGTAATTAACTAATCTGTGTGTAGATGGGAGTGAAAACCCAGCTGTCCCAGGAGCATAGCTCTGGTTGCGGCATTTGTCCTTAGAAAAAAGAAAGGACCTAAGGGAGCACCATCTTCACTGTTTAATCAAGCATATTCTTTAACAAATTGTGAATGGAAAAAATGTCAGAAGAGACTATTCAATTTTGTTATTAGTATAACATATTTTATAATTCAGGTCCTTTGTGAGCTGTTTCTAATGTGGACTTACGCCAAAGGGCTTGCCTGTTGATTTGCTTAAAGAAAAGACTTAAGTTGGAGAAATAAAGAAAAGCTCATCTAATGTGGTTTACCTTGGTCAGCATTAAGCAGAATACATCTGAAATCCTGTGTCGACAGTAATTTCCAAAGGTTTTGGGTAAAGGCAAAAGAATGGAGCTTTACAGAATGTACACTGCATGGCCCAGCTGTAGCTGGCAGCCTTCGGTGACATGACATGAAATATTAAAAAGGGGAAAAAAAACGTGTTCCTTGGAGGCCAGTGAAGGTCTTTGAGTATGATGCAAGCTGAAATGAGGTGCAAGGACTGTGCGGCAGCAGAGCCTCCCATGCTTCTTATGAAACCAGCCTGTGCTGATGGCAGGAGAGTGGCTGCGGGAGCTCTTCTGTGACTGTGTCCCATTGAGACTGATAGTAAAGTTTGGTTTTCACTTAAAGCTCGTGCTTCTTGACTGTACTCTGTGTTCTAGAGGAAAAGCAACTCCTTGAAGTAAAATACTACTAGTGAGAGTCGACCTTGGGAGCTTTTACTTGGATTCATCTTGTAACTGGAATCTGAATGTTTATTTAGCGGTTTGGGGTCCTCAATTTGACCTGGCCTGGACCTGCTTGTAACAGCAGTGAGGGGCAAAAAGTAGGGAGAAAGAAGGAAGAAAAAGAAAATATGATGTAACATAGAAAACTAAAATAAATGAACAGGCAGACAGCAATAAATATTTAAGATATGTCTTGATATATTTAAGATGCATAATATATTTAAGATGTAATATAATCGAAACATTAATTGCCAAAATATACATGCCTGAGCCTTTGAATGATTTTTAAGACCCATGTAAGGCATAAAACTTTAGATATTTAAAAACTGCTGCTATTGCATTGATAGACTATGAATGTTTATTTTCTTGAAAAGAAACTGAGCTAAGTGAGGAATCCAAGTATATTGCAATAGTTCTAGCTGAATTTACACCTTTTGACTACATGTCAAAAGAATTGTTTACATGAATTAAAATATTTCAGCAGTTAAGTTTTATTCTAGAATTTATGGGCAGTTGAGTCTGGAAAACATTCATGTAGAGGCAGTACAAAGTAATATAACATCATCTGCAAAAGTGTTTGTGAAGGACTACACTGTATTTTATCTAACCATAAGCAGTGAAGTACTCCTTAGTGGGTGATACAGCAGAGTGTTTCTGTGAGAAAGATTTTTTTTTTTGGTTGGTTTTTTTTTTTTTTTTTTTTTTTTTTTTTT
>WHYT01014544.1:153182-248089 GCA_009806455.1 Tetrax tetrax
GTTGGAAAGCATTTCCAAAAAAAATTTCTGAATATGGATTTTATCTTTATCTAAATTTTACTTTGGAGTATACTTATCTCTTTAATGCTTGCTTCTATCAGGGAAGGATTTGAGGAATTTAGAAGGGAATAGAGAAGGGTTTTAATATTATGTGTTTGGCACCTTTATGGGCTTTTTTTTAAATGCTGTCACTTAAAAAAAAAAAAAAAGTAGAAAGGAGTATGTGTATGTTTCATTGCAACTGAAAACTATTTACCCTCTCAGATTCTTACAAGTATGAACTGCACAAATCCTAGGAATGCACACTAATGAGGATTAATGAGCTGTTATATAAGTTAGGATTTAATTGATTTGTCTAAATATCAGTCTGTATCCACAAATGCAATTTTTTAAATGCATGTACTGTTACTTGTGTATGCAAGTATGTGTGCTTGGAGCTTTGTCAACGCCCAGCAAATCCCAATGTGGTCTTTTGTGACATTATAGAAGGCTCTGCCATATGTACTTGCAGGTAATTTTTCTGAGCAAATTTGGAATCTAAAAATTTCCCAAGAAAGCTTCAACTTGTGCTATTTCCTGCCAATTTTGTGAAGTCAGTAACAGAGATGAGCGAAGTACACTTTGATATCTACCATAAAAAGTAAAATAAATAAAATTACTTTTAATCTTCCTTTTACTATTGTGACAAATTCAAAACCTTGCTAAATTTCATGGAGGTAGGCCCATGGCAGAGGTTTTCTCCAGCTTTGATTTTCCTTTTCTCTATTTTGTGCTTTGCTTACCATGCTATACATTTCTTCAGTAGTAAGTACATTTTCTCTTTAGTAGTAAGTACATTTTCTCTTTAGTAGTAAGTACATTTTCTCTTCAGTAGTAAGTACATTTGCACTGTATCTATGTATCAAAAGCCATCAAATTAGTGGCACAAAGCATATGTCTGTCTAAAAAAAAGTGCAAAGGAACTCTGAAGTCTGTGCTGATGCATGCTTAGATGCCATGCTAATAGTAAGCAACATCGAATAGAATGTTGTCCCAAGCCAGTTTAACATATATTTTAATCTATCCTTAATTTTAAGAACAGTTTACAGAAACCATATTTGGTTAAGTTACTTTTTTGTCATCAGTAGATAATCTGAGTCAGGTGGATCTGAATCTGCAGAAGGCATTACTTTTACTAAAGCTTCACTGAAATTAAATTTGGAATTTGAATTGATGCCCAGGAATGATGTCAGCTATAGCAGATTAAATTTGCTAAGGTCTCTTAGTTTTAAATGTGTTTTTAAAACAAAGCAGATAATTCTTCCAGGCTTTGGCCTTTTAATGTTTTCAGTCTTTGGCCAAAATGAACTGTTATACTTTGGGTTATTGAATATTAATTTTTAAATCTATTTTGTAGTACCTTTGCATACAAAACTATGAATTTAATAAATGCGTATGTTTCAACAATAATTTTGAAGTGGTAAAAATCAATATTTTATCTGTCTTTTGTACACTGTCATAATTTTGTATTTTGGGGGAATTAGTAAAGGCAAAGGCAGAGAAATAATTACTGATGTGCAGTATTGTCTGTTACTTATCCTCAAAAATCAAATACACAAAATAGTCCTTCAAATCCTTAATAGAAAAAAACAGTATATAACATGCAGGAAAATAGTTAAATAATTCAATTTTCTGTCTCTAATGGTATTGTATATTAGATATACCTGGCCAGGATTTTGTATTATTGTAACAAGATAATTTTATTTTTGTTCCATCTGGTGATATGCTTATTATCTGACCAAAGCCTGAAAATTGCTAGCCTTTTTATTTGTATCCTATGTTACATTAACAGCAGTTGTCATTGTTATTTATACTTAATCTGCTAAAAATCTTAATAACATAATTAAATCAATTGCATCCTGCAGCAATGAATTCTGCAGGTAAATTATATCATCTATATCCTGCTGCTGGAGACAATGTGAAGTGTTCAGATTTCAAGTACCTCTTTAAAAGAAGTTTCCAGTAATTGGAAATTAAAAGTCCCAACTTAACGCAGTGCAAAGCCCGGTTTTGCTAATACAACTTTATCCATGGTGGCAGTACTTTGCTGTTTGTTGGAATCAGAGCCCCAATTTTAGCTGGAAGGGACCTCTAGAGGTCCCGTAATCAAACATGATCGAGGTACTCGGGGACTTGTTCAGCTGAGCCTTGAACACTTGCTAGGATGGCAATTTCACAGCCCCTCTGGGCAACCTCTTCCAGTACTTAACACTCTCATGGTGAAAATTATTTTCAAAATATTGGAATTTGTCATGGTAATTTGCCCCTCAAATACCAGAATTTCTCATGTTTCTACTTGTCTGTTGCCTCTTGTCCTATAAACGTGCACCTATGAGAAGAGTTTAGCTCCATCTCCTCTGTATCCTTTGACTAGGTAGCTGTAAAGAACAATAAAGTCTCCCCAGTTCCATTAATCTTTCATAGATGATAGGGAGCAGCCTCACAAGGACCTTATCAGTTTCCTTCAGCACCTTTGGATGCCTCCTGTCTGGTCTCATAGATTTGCTTATGTCCAAGTTGGTTAAGTGATCCCTTCCCTTTCTCCATTTACAGCAAGTACTCCTTCACTCCCACAGTGTCTGCTAGGAGGCTTAGGGACTTGGGAAGCCTCAGGAGAAGCATTTTCATGGAAAAATAAAATGCTGTTTTCTATTATTTTTTAATACATTCCAAAGAAGATTCTTGGGAATCTTCTTTACCATCTCTTCCCTTATGTGTGCACCTCTCTTTCACCAATGCTAGTGACTATCTCCATGCCATGAGTATTTCTTAACTGAGACCAACCAGAGAAGGCAGGGGGAATAAGTTTGCCATTCCTGCAGGAAAAAAAGATTGACTAGGTTGCACTTATGTAGCTTTAGTCTCTTATTTCTGTGCAATATTAACATGTGAGGATGCATGATTCTGAAATAAGGAGAGGTACTAAGGTAACCTGTATAGAATCATAGAATGGTTTGGGTTGGAAGGGACCTTTTAAAGGTCATCTAGTCCAACTCCCATGCAATGAGCAGGGACATCTTCAACTAGATTGGGTTATGTTATTGTTGTATTCTTCTCCTTTTGGACTTTGGCTTACAAAGAGGTCTTTATGTGATCTGACATATATAAATATATATATAATTATTATTATTATTTTTTTTAGTTTAGATATAATGTTACTTTTTGGTGCAAAAAATATAGTGTCAGGTTGTTAGTGCTAGAAAATATTTGTTACATTTCCTAATGTGTTTAATCTCTTCGATCTCAGTAGTACATGAATACTGTTTAATTCTCTTAGAAGAGCAGAAACATTTTAGTCTGACTTCTGAAGACAAACGTAAGATGAAATCTTTATCATGTTCTGTTGTTACACTTGTACAACTTTTGTCTTCTGTGCTCCTCATAGCACTTGGATAAGTTATATTTCTGCTTGTTTGTCTGTTTTTGTTCTGTTCATAGTTTAGTTTAATTTCCCACACCGACACAAGTTATTTGTGAAATTCATAAAGCTAGATACAAAGCTCTTATAAAACTTCTACCTGCTTTTTTTTTTTGTTCAAAATAACTGCTTTTGTATACAAGATGAGTATATCTTAAAGCTGTATTAGAAATTGTGTTATCCACTACCCCTTAATTTCTCTAGTCTTTAAGCCTTTCAAAAGACAGGGGAAGTTAAATTAAAAAAAAAAAAGTTCATGTGATACATAAGAATTGTGTAAACCTTTGCTAATTTTAGCCACGCTCTTGAACAATCAGCCTCTCTAGCCCCCAAACTTCTTTCCTCTTCAGAACTCATTAGTCACATAGTTCAGTCATGTTTTAACTGATTTGCAAAGATGACATAGCTTGGTTAAGTTCACAGTGAAGAAATTTTACTGTGACCACACCATTTGCACGACATTTGAGCAACATTTTAGCACTGCTTAGTTACGTAAAGTGGGAATTCTCTGCTGTTGGACATCTGCAAAGGGGATGCTTCTTTTCCTGTTTTGTTTTTGTTCTCTGGTGCAGGTCAAATTTTGACCCCGGAAGCGATCTGTTTTTCATGAGTGAGATGGTAGTGTATACTTTCTTATCTCTGACAGTAAGCTGCTCTTCTATAAGAAGTGGGAAGCAGGGTTTGTGGAGAACTGCTTTTCTTGTATGTTGAATGGGAGAAGGAAAAATACTTTGCCCAGCTGGGATGTGCTGGACAGTATTGTTTCTTGGGCTACTGTGTCACCAGAGCCACCTCTTTTGAAACGTTGTGAGGACTGTGATATTTTATTACTCAAGAAAGTAATTTTGATATAATTTTATTACTTATCTCAAAATGGCAGTGCAGGACTCAGCAACTATGAAAAGCCACATTAAAAGTTTATAATTCTTAGGAGGAGAACTGAGAATAAAACATGAAATACTATGCCACTCTGTAAATCCATGTCACTTACATGTGAATAGTATGAAACTGAATGGTATGGAGAATGTGAACAGGAAATAATTATCTAATGTTCCTCTAATTCCAAAATTTAGAGAGGTCCTATACAATTAGCACGTGTTACACTGAAAACATAAAAATATAAATAACAATATATTTTCTGTAATGGGTTATTGAATAGTGGAATAAACTGCCCCAGGATGTTTTGGACAATAATTACTAAGAGATTTCAGGAAAGATTTAGGCAAGTTCATATGGAATAAATCTACTAGGGGCCTTGGGACTTGCTATTAAATGGAATCTCTGGCTCAAAAAGTCCCTAGTTTGGGAACATGCTGGAGAAGGCTCATTTTACGCTTACCTAATTTCATATTTGTTCTCTAGATATGTAATGTTGGCTGGTTTTGCAGACAGGATATTGGCGTGAAATAATAAAATCAAAGGTCTTTATAGCCCTCATATTGCAGAAACTGGGCTGTTTCAGTGAACAAAAGGAAACATTATTCTGACTATATCCAGCATTTTAGTGATCTCAGTATATTCTGGCAAGTGCTTTAGTTTAAACTTGAGCTATGACTGTTTAGCGTAAATATTTGCAAGAATTTTAGAGTTACAGCTCAAATCATGCTGATATTAAAAGTTTAAGATTAATGACCGGAGCATATTTTCTGTTTTATCTGTCAAAATTTAATACCTTTACTTAAAAACAGGATCACAGGAGATATTTCCTGTTGTGTAAAACTCCTGCTCCTTGACACAGAGGCCAGATCTTTCATAGTGCAGCAGCCCTGAGGGACTTCTACCCTAAGACCCATTTATAAAGGACCACCCCATGCAAAGGTTTGTGTCATTGTGAGGCCTCTCTTTTGCAGTTTCTGTGTCTGTGCTGATACACACAACAGCTACACAAAGAGATGTTCCTTAGGCCGGAAGACCTCAGTGAGAGCTGAATCAGGCCCTAATGACTATAATGACTGCTGATGTTGTTAAAATGACTTACTAAGTGTCGTATTTTCCTCCAGTCATTTTCCATCACAATATAATAAATATTTTTTCATATCCTTATATACAGTTGTCTTTAAAACAAAACAACAAAAAGACACTGTGATGTTTGATAAAACTAGCTGTTATATTAGAATAGAAACACTGCACCTCTTTCTGTCTCTATAGGTGATTATGTGTTTGACCTGAAATATCCCCTGAACTTAGCATTTTGGAATTTTCAGAGGATATACTGTCATTCTTTTATCTCAGGTTTGAATTCAATTTCTAGCTTTTCCTTTTCTGCAATTATAGTCGTATATCTGTCCTAATGGTTGTCATTTAGGCATCAAATGCTGCCCTTAAAAGTGGTTAACAGTGTAAAGATGCTTAAAATAGTTCTGAAATAACAATCAATCACTAGTCCTCTGTCCTGTTTTACCTGTTGGTTTTTTTTTTTTTTTTTTTTTTTTTTTTTTTTTTTTTTTCGTTTATCAAATATGTGGTGATTGGAATATGATCTATAGGTATGGACAAGAGGAAGCAATGTACTGTAGAGAGGATTTATAAGGCAAGAGATGAAAATAGAAAAAGATATTATTGAAGTTGGAGCCAAAATAATTGGAAATGAGGGGCAAGTTTTTTAGTAAATAGAATAATTAACCATTGAACAAATTTGGAAACAGGTTTAGTTTTTTCTTACTGTCATTTCTTACTCTAATCCGTAAAATAAAAAAAGGTGTTTTGTAAAGATATACTTCAATGATAACATTGCTCTTGAAAGTGATGTGGAAGTGGTCAAACTAGTGTGCGAATCTGTGCTCAGCAATGCACCTGACTGGATGAAACAATGCACTTTTTAGAACATGTACGTATACTCATTCCTTTCCATGGATACTTTCTGGACAGTCAGAAATGTTTTTAGAGTGAAGTACAAACTGCTATTTGTGGCTAAAGTGCTTCTAGAATGTTGGATTGATAGCATGGATACTTTTAAGAACACTCTCTCTTTATAAGAAAATTACTCTACTTTGTTAATGGAAATGAAAAATAGATTTTACCAGTCATGAGAATTCTCCTGTGAGTAGCTGAGTTTTCTTGTGCGTATCATGTGCTGTCCCATTGCTTCTTTGGTAGGACCTGCTGCTATCTTCTTTTTCATGGGATATATTTTAATATCTCAATCCAAGCTAATTAAAATGCCTGTTTTCAAAATAAAAATGAAGTAGAAAAGATGCAAGGGACTGCCTGTATTTCTGAAAGATTATCTGTCCTGTTCTTAAGCTTGAGTGAAAAAGATTCCATTATCCAGCTGTGTATTCCTGGATATCCAGCTGTAGTGTTTAACTATTGTAATTAGAGAATATTTCTTAATTTCTAGCCGAAACTTTTTGCTAGAAGTTAAACTGATTACTTCTTCGCTACCCTAACTATATATTGACAACCACTGATTTTTGTTTTCAGTTTTGGCATCCTATATATATATCATAGAATCATAGAATGGTTAGAGTTGGAAGGGACCTTCAAAGGTCATCTGGTCCAACCCCCCTGCAAGAAGCAGGGACATCCCTGACTAGATCAGGTTGCTCAGAGTGTGTATACATATATATGTATATATAGCATCACATCTAAGCAAACTAATTTCTTCTATAGACTGGTAAATCAATTATTTTATCCTTTCTTTATGTTAACTATTTATATTTATCTATACTTATGCTATTTTTATTGTTGTTCACCTCTGTACTCACTCTTATTTGCCCAAACTATTAAAGCTTGGCTCCTAAAACTGGAGAGAAGAGTTTACCCAAAATCTCTTAAACACTTCCTGTATTTTGCGTTTACTTATTTATATTCTGAAAATTGTGTTTTGTTGCAGCATGGTTACCTTGTTAATTAATAATGAGCAGGAAGAGCTCTGATCTGGTAAGGTAGCTGTGTCAGATCAAGCAAAAATTAATTTCTCTTCACTTCCATAAGCTGATAAATCTGCACTTGGTTTTTGCTCATTTTGTGTTCTATTTCAAGGGAAACCACCTTACTGTTTTATTAAATATTTTTACATTTTTTAACACAGTAGATTGAATTAATCTCCCAGAGTCTGATAAAGGTTCTGTCTGAAATCATCTCCTAACATTTTTTTTTTTTGCTATTGGTAGGAGGTTTACAACTATTTACACTAACACCAACACTATGTTGATGGAGATAATACAGGTAGGAAGCATTATAATGATAAATAGACAAACAAACAGAAAAAAAATAAGCCCCCCAAAGGGTTCTGATGAGCTGTGGAGGCCTTACTTTTCTTTTACATTCCTTTTTTGTAAGTCTTTGTCAGTAATGCAACTTCACCAAGCATATCAAATTTAGTAGTCAGTGTTAGTAACTGTACAGAGTCAATAAAATAAAAGAGAGAAATGGTATTTTTCAGTTCCTGCTCCTCCCAGCAGTCCTATCAGTGGCCTTAGAATAATGTCAGGTGCAAGAAAACCCAATTTCAAAGAAAACAGTCCATGGTGGAGGAGGTATAGGTATTCTTAAGTTAGGAAGAGCTCTTTTTGTCGTATACCTGACAAAAGATGTGAAGTTATTGCTAGTGTACAGCTCTATCAGTAACACATTTGACATTAAGAATAGTTCAGCTGCTCCTCTGGCCTCAGGTTTCAGCCTGTAAATGTGAGTAGTTTTGCTGGCCTCCACTAACAATCAGTCTTTCAACATACATTTGAATTCAATTGCTCAAGGGTCAATAAAGTACAAATTAATAAGGTAGATAATTAAATCATGCTTTTAGAACCTGTCATTCTAAGTAGTCTAACATTTATAAAGAAACAAACATTGGAAAACCAATCATTTTAGTTGCTTTTTGACTTGAATTTATGTATTTCTCTCTTCTAATTTTTGTTTGGAAAATGTATGAATAGACATTTTCACCAAATAATGGGTTGATATGAAAAACTTGACAGATATTTTGCCAGCACAACTTCAAAACTTACCTAAACTTTACCTTTACACTTTGGTTGAACTTGCATATTCCAATGATATTAAACACAAATAAGAGATACTAAACATCTGACTGTCAAGAGAGTTTTGATCTTGTTGTTAATCTTTTTGCATGCTTGACTGTTGAACTAATTTTAAAATGTGCTGCCAGTATTTACTATCAGTTTAATACTACACTCATCTTTTAAGATGTTTAAAAGCCAAAAGCTGAAATCTGTCTTGCTGGAATTAAGGTTAAAATGCAGAATATTTTAAGAAAAGGTCCTTCTGATTTCAGCTGCACGTAGGTTTCAGATTATGTAGAAATTCCCTAAAGTGTAGAGGTTCAGAACAGACTAATTCTGAATCCTGTAATATTGTGCATAATCCAACACAGTCACATCATGTACGTAATAATATTCAGTACGATTATCTTCTTTTTCATACTGACTTTTTGATAATATTAATTTTGTACAGATTCATTATTTTAAATTGGAAGCTGTGAAAATTAAGCTTGCATTTGCTGATTTTTCTCAGGTTCTTTGTCTTCTCTAGGTTTTGCACTATATAGTGGATTATCCAGGCCAAGTTGAAGGATGTGTGGAATGTATTCTTGGCTCTTTGTTAGGGACTCTTTACATGTTTGCTTTTCTGCCATGCATATGCAGTACCAGTGACTTCATAATTTCTGAAGTAGAAGGCATTTTGCAAAGGTTTTATGGGAGATTACTGCTTTATAAATGGAGGAAAACTACTGTTTCTACAGATACAGGTTTTTTATTTCAAAATGAATCAAAATATTTTTGTATGTCATGTGAAGCACTTTTATGTTGAATAAAGATTTAAGAACTACCACATTTCTGTCACTTGGTATTCTGTTCCCAGTGATGGGCAGGAGAAAATACTTAGGAAAGGAATATAGCAAAGACAGGTACATAGAGTGATCCTTCTCTAATATGCTTTTTTACCTTGTAAGATCCCATAGTTTGTCCACATCATGAGCTGGAGGTTTCACGTGAACTATTTTGTTTAGCAGCCATTGCTGGACTTGTGATAAATATCTTATCTAGCCCTTTTGGAAATAACTTTTATTTTGGGTGTTCACCATTGCTGCACGATGGTGGGTTCCACATTTAGTAATGCAATACGTGCAGAATTGCTTTCCTGGAGAATTCTAGTTCTTTTCTGTTCCTCAACACTTATAAAAATTAAAGTAGTTACCAGGGATGTTGTGAAGTGAAAATACAAGTTTTCCTTTAACTATGTATTTGTTTCATTGATTCTTATCTTCTGCTTTCCCAGTAGTTTTTTCTTATCAGTCAACTACTACTTGAATGCCCTTTTTCTCATGTTGTCTCTAAGGATGAAAGAGATTTGTTGTGGAATTGGGGCTGTCTTCTCTCACTGGTAGGAAATCAGTGAAATGTGACAATCCAACGCTTTTACTTACAGATGCTTGTCTTTCCCCAGAATATATAAAGCAGGAAAGAAGGTAGTATAGTATGCAATATTAACTGCTTATTTTTTGAAGGGAAAGCCACTTTCTGGTAACCCAAACCTCAAATCCTCTAGCTACAGTTCAGATAATCGTAGTTTAGCTTTCAATACACACCTTATGAATTTTTCTGATTCTTCAAATGCAAATTGTATATGGCTCTGTGGGACTGATACAGGCATCTAGAGTGGGAGAAGATAGGCTTGAGAAATCTCTTATTTTTGTTTTGTCCTTTCTTTGGATTGTTGGAGCATAATCTATAAATTTAAACAGCAACACAATAGTTGTGACTATCTCCACATTCAATAAAATATAGCGAATCAGATTTATTTTACTTTCTTTCCCCTCCCCCCATTAAGTAGAATTCAAGGTGAGTCCAGGTAATATGTGCAAGAAAGTAAATGTGCATTTAGGGTCTTTACGAATGAAAAGAATCAGATTGTTTTGTTATTTTTATTGCGTTCCTGTTTTGATCAAGTGGCTGTTTCATAAATGCAATATGTTGCCATTGCTAAGTAGATTTTTCCTTCAATATTTTTATAACTTGGATTGAGGATATAATTATAATCTTATTTTTCTTTAAATCAAAAGCATGCATGAATGAAGATCTCTACTTTTGAAAGCACTGTTTAATGTAATCTGCTTTCAAGGAACCATATACAATACTGTGTATCATCCAGAACTGCACCAAACTTACAGGAGATGCTTGGGGTTATGTTGCAGAAAGTCTTGTGTCTTAAAGGGGGTGCTTTTGCCCTTCTGTTCTGAAAGCTCAGATTTGTAGTTCAGGTTTGGAAGGGACAATTATGTGGAGTTTAGTGAATTGATTCCACCTGTTTGGGGTCAGCTACTAGTGGAAAGCTGGTTTACAGTAGAACCAGCCATGGTAAGGGTAGATTCCCTAATTCACATCTTTAGTTTGAGATGCACAGACTTTTTTTCTCTGTTGGCATCTGTTCCGTTGTAGTCTTTTATAAATATCAAGAAGCATTTTCTTGTTGCTATGGTCTTTTTGTAAGTAACGTATAGCAAAAGGGAATGATTTTCTTGTTTTCTTTGAGTAGCTCAAAATAAATGTCTGAAATAACCTCTTTCAGACAACAATTAGCTGAAACAACTTTACTCCATGTTGTCTTTGTCTACACGCATCTTGCCACCATGGACTACTTATTTTCTTTAACTCTGATGTAGTTCAGTGGGATAAACTGGCAAATACGTTGCCAAATCCAGCTTTCCTAATTCCTTTTGCATTGTATTCTGTATTCTCTCTCTCTTTCTCTAGTTATATGCTCCTACCAATAACTTGGCAGTTACAATTTTTCAGTCAACCACAGGTTTTGTGTTCAAATGACTTTTACCTCTTCTGTGCATGATTATCAAAATTATCATGGTTTCATAAAAACTCTGAAAGAAGAGATTGAAAACATATGTAATATGATAAAACAGGCAGTGGCCTCTGATAACAGGAGCACAACTAACCTGGAATATTTATATTTATTCTACAACTGTTCATTCTACTCTATGGGGGCAGTCTTGCCCTT
The DNA here is from genome assembly GCA_009806455.1 of Tetrax tetrax. Classification (NCBI taxonomy): domain Eukaryota; kingdom Metazoa; phylum Chordata; class Aves; order Otidiformes; family Otididae; genus Tetrax; species Tetrax tetrax. Next base: position 164,614 of record WHYT01014544.1, read on the forward strand.
TTTGACATTGAAAGGTAACAATCTCAGTTGTTATGAAGTACACTGTTATCCTTGTGATCCTCGGTGGCAGTTTCAATCTGTCTTATTTCGACACTGTTACCAGTTCTAAAATGGTTTCCTCTCTTTGCAAAAATCAGCATATTAGTTTTGCAGCCAAACTGCTTCTTAAGTAGTTGCTAAAAGTTAGTGTTTGTTTCATGAATGTTCCACCTCAACTTCAGCCGATGCTTTTCAAAATGAGATTGCAAATTCATCCTAAATAAAGAAGTTAAAAGCAACTGAACCTTAAAAACCCATAACCTCTATTTTCTTAGGTTGTACTGGTTGCCCCATGACACCCTATGAGCTACATGCAGTTGCTAAATTTCCTATTTTCAGAAACTTTAATCTGATTTTTCAGTGGTTCTTGATAGTCATGCTTTGAATAAGGTAACCACAGCCTCTCACTTTTCCTGAAATATTACAATTAAGTACTGAAAAGTTATAACAGAGTCACTTTTAATGGGAAGTAGGACTAAAAGAAAAAATCAGAACTATTCTGTACTCTTTTTTTTCTTCACTCAACATCCAATTTATTTCCTGTGTATGAAACTGTTATCTTTCAGCTTAAATTACCAGTGAATTTCTGCTGACCATTTTCCACGTATCTGGAAAAAGATGTAGCATGCAACTGCCAACTGAACATCTATCTTACAAAGCAGGTCAAGATGATCCTTTTATCAAGGAACAGTTCTCCTGCTGAATTTCATTCAGTGATATGCAGCACTATTTTGACTGAACATTTGATTTCTTCTTGATTGACAGCTGTCTGTCTGTGTTTTCAACACTTTTCAAACTCTGCTTCCAAGGCCTCTTTCAAAGTCCAGCTGCTCAAGAAATAGCAATCTTTTATCATTTTGTCTTGCTACTGATGATGCAGTAGGAAGTTTTCCCCTGCAGTTCTTTTTGTTTGGATTATCCGTAGCATGCATTCCACTTCTCTGCAGTTATGGATTTTTTTTGCCATCTCTCCATCTCCCAGAATTTTTCAGATCATTTGATTCACTGAAGTCAATTAATGATTCCTTAAAGTAAATTGAATGAAAGATCATATTCAAAGTAAACTTTAAAATAGATGTGCCTACCTGAGGCACCTGGACAGCTAAATTCTGTTGACTGCAGTGAGGTCCTAGACAACATTAGTGCAGATTTGAGACATCTGCTTTAATCAACCCAACTTTACTTGGTACTGAACTGGTCTGTGAACACTCACAAACAGTCATGACAAACTTTGGGAGCTGGTGACCTCTAGTAAGGGGCAGTATTGAACAATCAAATGTGACAAGGTCTTAACATGTCATGAGTAGGTTCGCAAATATATGTCTATTTGTGCCCTGAGGCTTATTAAATAATTTGCTTGCAAGCTTTCACAGGTATTTGTTTCAATTTTTTTTTGCCTAAAAGCTTAGCTAAATCTGACTCCATATTCATTACTGACAAGACATGCCATGCACATACAATATGTTTTCTCCTTGCTATACTTAGTGTGGTACTTGGAGGATGCATGAATTAATATACATACTTTAGTGATTACATGAAGAATTAAATTAAAGGGAAAATGTTCCTTATTGGATCTCCTTACTTGGATCATCTGATCACTGTTAATATATCAATCACAACTCTTTTACCTACTGAATTGAGTTGATGCTAATGCGCACTGTGTAGATCATGTGTAAATCTTGAAAGCTGCTATTCCTCAATTATGTTACTCTACTAATTTTATTAATATATTCTATGGAGAATCTGAAAATCCATGATTACTGTAATGTTACTGTTTTCCCATTGCCAGATTGCTTGGAGATGTATTTAAATAAAGTCCATGCACTTTAATAAGACCAAATATTTCTATTTCTTGTGCTGCACTTCTTATTACTTAATTTGCAGATTTGGGGATTGCAAGGGAGCTGGAAACTCTGCTTGTGAAAAAAAGGGGATTGCACATCACAAATCCAAATATAATGGACAATAGGAACAGCAGAAGGCAATACGGAGACTGCTGTTTAGCAAACCATTCCTTTTCTGCAAGCGCAGAATTTGAGTGGTGGGATCTCTGTCCTACCTTAAGTTCTGTGTGCAAAGTACCATGTAACACCTGAGTCCACTGACAGGCAGGTCTTTGTTTTTTTTTTTTTTTTTTTTTTTTTTTTTTTTGTGATTTAACTCAGTTATTTACAATGGTGTTGAACTCTGTCTTACCCAGCAAATAAATGCAGTGCTTTACCTTCTTAAAATCAAGTGTGTATTAGTGCTTGCTAGATCAGGGCCCGGACAGTCAGTGTACAGATCTAATACCTGCTGTCACTACTTGAAATAAATTTATTTTATCTTTTTGAGGGCTTGTTGTTTTTGTGTTGGTTGGTTGTTTTTTGTTGTTTTTTTTTTTTTTTCCTTATGTTTTCAAATTACTTAATTGGTTTATGGCTCTCCTGCAATTCCACCACAGGGAGGTTTGTGGTGTCAGGTTTGAAGGGATGAGTATTAGTCTGACCAGTCACTCTGCAGGCCTCTTGGTACTTTCTGCTTCTCCATTTGTCATGGCTCAGATGTTTTGAAGATAACTTCAAATTAAGCAGCATATTTATTTCTCTTCAGGAGCAAAGGATTTGTTTTAAAATAAAGCTCCTGATCAAAACCCACAGGATCCCTTTCCTGTTTCTGTAGCTAATCTCTGACTTGGGCTAACTGCAGGTTTTTCCCAGTTTTGAGATAGTTGTTTTCATTGTCACTGTGTGATTTTGGCATTGCTGTAAAGGTCTCTGAGTACTCAATATTGAAAAACCAACCTGATTTCTTTACTGTTAGGTATATTTTAAAATTATTTCTTTACATTGATATTACTGCTGAAATTAAGTATTTTTAGGTGAAAGAAAAGGGGTTTACGATACATTAAGTATAGTTTCCTGTTGGAGGATTAAGTGACACTGGGACAGTTTTATTTTGCCATAACTAAGAGTAAAAAAGTTAATTATTTCTATTTTAATATATCTCCATAGCAACTAATAGAGGCTTTCCTTTAGTGTTCACTTTAGTATGGAAATTTTAAGCTGAAATTAAAAAAAAAAATATCTGGGCAAAGGGCAAAAAGTATGTTTTTATAAGAGAAAGATGGACTGTAACAACAACTTGCTGGGTCTGTAGCACAAACACTGGGTTAGCTGGGGCAAGAACAGAAAACCAGAACAAGAACAGGAAATGGAAAGAGAAAAAACTATTTAAGATAGCACCTGAAACTAAGTTATCTCTTCAGTTGATTTGGCTTCCTAAAGTAGCTGCTCATGGTTTAGTATTCTGGATCTTCTTTAGAACAGCATGCACTGTAGGGGCACAGATGTGTCTTTCTGAGCAGGTAATGTTGTCCACAGTTCCTCCCCTGATCCTCCTGTTCTTACGTATGTGCTGTGATGTATAGTTGTCCTAAATTCCAGTGGCACACTCCTGTTCTTTCTGATCCATGTCACCTCTTGCAGCCAGAGAGGTGCTGGCACCTTCCTCTAGTGGGAGGAAAGGTGCAGGCTCAGCTGCTTCCTTCTGAGTGTTATTCACAGAAGTGAAAGGGAGGAAAGATCATTCCTTTCCCCGTGTCTCCATAAGCGTTTCTTTGCTCATGTTTCCAAGATAAAAGCATACCTAAAAGTTGTTTGTTTGTTTCTCTCTCCTTAGGGACATACAGAACACTTGCTCTGGCTACTTTCTTGATTTTCTAATGCCTTATCTATCCAGTTTTACGTGTTTCCTGCTGTTTCTTTCATTTTCAGAGACCCAATTTCATCCTTCAGTGTCATCTCTGGTGGTTTTGCTATATTGATCCTCAGGATAAACCTCTGGGGAGGAGGCGGTTTTGTTTGTCCTCTGCTTAAGCCATTCCAGGTGCTTTCATTGTAGGAATTTCTGTTGTTGCAGTGGTGTGGTCCTACAGGGAGCAAAGTTTTTACAATTTTTCTTCATGGAGTTCTGGTGAAGTTAGCAGGTGTATCTCCATGTGCAGTGACGTTATTTGGGCAGTTTGTTCCTTCCTCCCTTCCTGAAGGATATTACCTGGTCATAATACTTCTCTCCAGTAAATTGAAGTAAGATATTTTCAACTACTGATTTCCTTGTGAGGGAGAGAGAACAGCTTACAAACACTGGTATTTTTATATTGTAGAATTGGAGAACGAGAGCTGAGAATACTTTATGAGAAAAAAAAAATAGGCCCTTAAAATTCCCCTCTGTCCCTGGAGGTTTATGTAGTTTCTGTAAATGCTTAATTTTTTTTTTTTTTTTGCGTTTTCAGATGTCTGGCAGTTAAAAGGCAGGGAAAGAACCCAGATTAGTGTGAGATGTTCTCATTAGTTATTCCATGGAAGGATATTTATACTCTTTCTTACAAACTTTAGTTAGACTCCATGCACAACTGGAGTGGAAAGTTTGGAAGTTAAGTGGTTCCTCAGTTTCAAAGATACTACTGCCACCTTTAACCAAATGCCATGCAGTTTTTGAAAAAAAAAAAGTTGTTTGTATCTCTTCACTGTTGTCTTATGCTGTTTGAAAATTGTAAGAGATGTCACAAATTGAGTAACTGTTTTTCAGATATTCCCAGTGAATTTTATGAGACTGACACATGTCTGAGTCAGGAATAATTCTGTGAAAGTAAATTAATACCATTTTAAAATTGTGTATGTGATAAAGCCATAGAAATAAATGAAATGTACTTTACTTATACACCTGAAATCAATGTGCAAAAGATGCATCTCATACTGGTTTATAACTCTCACAGTAGGTATTTTTAAATCTAAAATGTGTATTAAAACGTGTCTTAGAGAAACAAAATTGGTTAGGAAGTTTTGAAGTGTTAGGACTATTTCAAAGCAGTGAGCCTCTTTTTTGTTTTATTTTAATTTTTTTTAAATATTTTTTTTATTTTTCTGTAATATCCTGAGTGCTTAATGATATTATCCATTTCTGCCAGTTGCATCAGCTTGGAATCTCTTATCATCTCACATCTTTGTAAAATTTAACACAGATAAAGCTTTCTAATTAAAGCCATGCTGAGATATGCATCTCCGACCTTTAGGCTCCTTTCAGGCAGCACCCAAGGACACTCATCCTCACTGTTCCATCATAGACCCAAAGCCCCTTTTTCCTGGCTGGCAGTGACACCAGTAGTTGGCAATGCTCAGACATATTTAGTCCTACTTGGCACACCCCTCTTGCCTGGCTTTCTGCACAGCTCTTTCTCTGATTGAAACAAACATTATCACTATCACTGAGACAAGTCTTTAGTATATTTGATTATTTGTCTGCTGCTTCAGAAACAAAGATAATTACTGCCTCCCCAAACAGGACAGGTACTATTTGCAGAGTACAGGAGCTGCTCTGCAAACCCAGGTCCGTGGCTGAGCAAGCAGCAAGTAAATCCTCTCCTTTGCCCTCTCCAAAAGCCAGCTTTGGCTGTACAACTAGGTGCTTAGGTTTGGACTTGAAAGGCAGAGCTGGCAATCTGCTGCATGGCTGGCATATCATTTAGTCCTCAACCCTTTTGCTGTCTGCATGCACTTAATTGGTTTTTTTGGGTTTTTTTTTTTTTTTTGCTGGCAGACGCACACAGTTCAGTGTCAGATTTTGACACACACACGCTGCTGTCCCAAAGGATTCGCTGATCGGGCTGTCTTGCAGCTGCTGCATTTACCACCAGTTAAATTGACAGTTACCTACTGTGTGGAGTTGCTAGGAGAAGGTGAATAGTCATCATTACAGCATATTCCTTCAATAGCAACCTGTAGAGCGCTCTGATTTCTCTTCTGCAGGGATTTATACATGTCTTCAGTATTGACTTAGCATTTGTACAGTCATATTTTTTACTGAGGGGCTGGTAGATACTTATTCATTAAGAATCAATTCAGGATCAACTAAAGAGAGGGAAGCTCTGGCATTTGAACATGCACTCTTTTTGTAGGGTTATGTGGCTGATGCTGGCTCCTACCATCTGCTTTCCTACTGCAGCCTGTTTCTCCAACCTGCGGAGCAGAAACCAGCCTTTCTTTCCTTCTGGATTGTTAAAGCCATTCACATTTATCCTGCATGGCAGTGAATTATAGACGATTTTAAGGAATCCTTTGTGCTTCTGTGCCTATTCCTACAGCAGAAAAAGTGCATGGGAAAGGAGCTTGAGCAGTTAGTAGCATAGTAGCTGGCTCACCCGTATGGATTAGACTCGTGAGGTCAGAGGAGCTGTGTGTACTTGCTCTGTGCTTGGGAGGTGGGGGGGGAGGGAGGAGAGAGTCTATTTGTCTATCAAAGTGAATAGCGATTCAGGCAGGATTGTCCTTCAGCTGTTCGAATTCTGATCTGTTTTGGTATGACAGCAACTATTGTCTGAGATGCACGGATCTTCTGACATTTGTAGTGGATTAAAGAATGCTTTTACTTGCTGCTGAACCTGACTGTAACTGTATTGCTGTAGGACAGTAACGATGGGAGCTCGAGCGACAGAAACAACTCGGGAACTGGAAAGCACCTCTATAAAGTATCAAATAGGAGGACATGCAGAGAAAATGTGGCAACGGCTCAAAGGAATGTGAGTAGCTTCTCTCTTTGGCTTTTGTTCTGTTCCTTTGAAAAGATCGTTTTCATCTGTTTGTTAAAATGACTAATTAGCAAATGGGAGAGTTATCTTTAATCCGTGAATAGTATTTGCTCTCATAATACAATACATTGCTGTCATATATTATGGTACTTGGATTCATGTCAGACTCTGTATAAGATTCAATTGTCTGATTTAAGACATATAACTAGTGAGAGTTACTATTCAAATTGAAATGCAGGTAAGTCGGATTAGGTTAACACTTCCACAGCTCTGATATGATTTTATAAATGTTACCTTCAGAATCAGCATTGCTGGAGCTGTTTCATCATTCCTGTTGTACATATAGGTAAGTATATTATTGCAGTTCTATAGGAGGTATCAATACTTCACCTTTTAAGAGTGCAGGTAAGGTAGTCTATGTTAAAAGCAGCTTAGCTATTAGGAGGATCCTATGTCTGTGATTTTTTTTGTCAATTATTTTGGTGCTCAATAATGCTAAAAACTGACTGAAGGACTATTTGTAGGGGCCACTGTGCACCTGCTGTATTTAATTCACTCTTCTCAAATGCAATTTTCAGCGTAGACTTTTTGTGCAAGTGATCAGTAAATAAACATCTGTAACCTGTCAGAGAGAAACTCCGTCAAACTAGTGTGTTCTAAAACCCTGAAACTTCAATGCCTCCTTTTAAGTATTTATCTGGGTTTTTTTGTTCTGAAAGCTGATGTCAGGATGTTGCAAATAGGTACAAGTTACGTTTTTTGCTTTGGAAGCAAGGAAATGTCACTATTGTTTTTGCTGGAAAGATTTTGAAATATCAAGTTTCTAAAGGTATTCCGCAGTTGCATTATAGTGCCTCAGCTGTTGAAGAGGAGCAGGTTACTTATAGAGCTGAGGATTAGATGCATTGGCTATGGCACTGCTGGTTTCCTCTATGCATTGGGTAGAGATTCAAGCTGGCTCTGGGAAAAGGAGTTTCCACCATCTGCTTTCTTTCAAGAGCAAGTTGATTTTTTCATTGGAAAGTCACTTTTCAGTTGTGGCCAGGGATTTATCAGAATTTCTCTGTGATATGCTTTTGATTATTTGCTCTGAATCCTATCATCACTTTAAGATTATGCACTTGGGGAACGATTTTTCCCCTAGACACCCCAATGTGTACATAGTGGAATGAATATTTTGATAATTTTCTGATGCCACACACCTTGCCTTTGAGTTTGTACTACTAGAGACCTCCATCAATTTGTGCAGACTTCTGTTTCTGCTGCTATTTTTGTTTGTTCTCTGTTACTGCTAGGCACTTGGTTTGAAACATTTCCTTTCGGCTGCCTCTGGAATGGTGTCATTAAACAAACTAATGTAAATAACTAAACATTTATGACACTCAGTACAACAGCTCCAGGAAATAAGGTTGATGCTTCTTTAGGAGTAGTTAAAACAATAGTTGGAGCTTGTGGTATATTAAAATCAAGTGGAGCTCAATTGTTTGAAAACCACGCATCTTTCGCAGGTTGGTGCCACTCTCAAGACTGTTGTGATTGTAGGACAAGACAGTGCTAAAATACTTGCATTTAAAATTTTTCACACTTCACAATGGCTTCATTTTAATTATTCACTAGTCAATTGGAAATCACAGACTAGTCAATATTATTAGTATTGTATGGGGAAATTTCAGAGTTTAATTTTTCAGAGGAGATCACTGCGCTCAGTTTGCATTATAAGCATCGTTCATTAAGGAAAAGGATTCATTTTGCTGATGCACAGACACTGAAGTAGAAGTGTGTATGTAAGTGGTAGGGGAGAGGGCCCGATAAGTGGGATTGCTGCAGATAACCTGACTTGGGAAGAATTCTTTTACAAATTTTCAGTTAGGAGAATTCTTTCATCTTAGAGAGGGGAACTGTTAATAAAACTAGTATGTGTGAAGCAAATTACTGAGTTTTTAAAGGTGTGTACAGTAGTATTATCTATGTTGAAGTCAAGATGTGGTGTGAATTATGAAGCTGAATCTATTCTTGATGATATAGTCCACAGGCCTACAGAGTTTTCACCAATGTATACATGTGATTTCTACACAGTTTTACGGTATTTTGCCAGTTGAAAGTGCTGATGATCTTCTTGGAAGCAGGTCATTATTTCTGAAAGAACATTGGATTTCATTTAGGTAACTCTCTGGATGTTTAAAAGCTGCACAAAAGATCCTTACTTAAAATAAGCTTTTATTTTCTTTTAGCATTTCAGGTTTTCACATAATAAGCATTTAATTATGGATTTAGCTGCAGAATTCCATATACACTTAACCTCATATGTCTTGAGACGTTTTTGTTTTTGTTTTTTTTTTTTTGTTCGTTTTTTTTTTTTTAATTTTTATAATTGCAGGCTGTTCTATATGATAGTTGAGTTGAATACGCTTAAGAATAAATGAAAAGCCTTATTTGAATGTTGAATAAGAAAAGCTGAGTATTGTGGAAGCTTGAATGAAAGGGCATTTCTATGGGTTTTCTACTCTATAGACTTGCATAGACCTTCCTAACCTAATGCTCTCTTTACATGCTAAAAGATTAGAAGTTTTGAACAAAATGAAAACCATGCCTATCTATCACCATATCCTTGTGGCCCTATAGCCAAGCTCTGCCTTCTGCATGGCAAGTCAAAATCCAACTCTATTTTCTTTATATTGCAATTGCAGCAATGCTGGAATAAGGGGGCTTTCAGGTAGTGAAGCTATTAATTGGAAATAAATAACTTCATCAGCATTGGTGCTGAGTTTATTGATATCTGAGTGTATAAAACACAAGCTCACTGAAACAGGACTTGTGAAAATGAGTCCTGTACATTTCTGTCTTGACTTGAGCTTCTGATCTTTGAATTAAGATGCTTTCCATATGCAGGCTGTGAGCTTTTAATGTTTTGTACTTCAGGGAGAAAGCAAAACCAAATAAGTCACAACCAAATAACTTGTATAATAGTGAGGCTTTTATAATTCTTAGTTCTGCAGAAGGGTAAAAGCAAAAGCCATTCAAGCCACTGCTGGAATTCCAGCTGCCTGACTGAAGGGGAGTGTTGTACACCACTTGCTTCAGAAGGCATTGCATCCCAGCCTGGCCAGGGGACTCCTCCTCAGACTGTTCGATGCCACTGATGACACTTTTTCTCCCTTAGCCTTTCATTCTCTATCAGATGGAATCTTACTTCAGATAGTAACTAACTCTCCAGCTTAAATGTATTCTAGTGTCAACAGGACCAGAAGATTTGCTCCCTTGGAGAGTTTTTCTTCAGATGCTGACAGAGCACAGCAATAAGCCCTAAAAGAGCAACAGCCTCTTAAAAGCGTTTTGATTCGGAACACAGATAACCAGATTTAAAGCAGAGCTCTGTATGCTTACTGGCCTTAACAGTGTTTGGTATTCTCCTTATCTGCAGATAGACTTGACTTAACTCTGTGTTCATCATTATTTTGTGAAATGGTGTGCTGTCTGTTGATGGTATAGTAGCTTGTCTGCCACTTCACTCAATGCTGCTTGCAGAACAGTCAGACCTGCTTCACCTTATCTGATTTTGCAAGTAGACATCTTTGCAAGTAGCTTCTTGTATCTCCACCACACCCGAACATAGTATTAGGAGTGAGCTCCATTTCTGAGCTTTGAATTAATTAGTGAGGAAATAACTTGCTTTGCCTAGAAATACATATTTTCTAGAATTGTCTCTAAGAGGCATAATATCTCTAATATGTATTTCTCTTAGAGAAATACGTATTTTCTAGAATTGTCTCTAACTCTTCCAGTCTCCGAATGGAAGAGTTAAAATCCAAGGTCCCAAGAGTTTCAGCAATTGGAGTTTACATGTGGTTAGGAAAAACTACTTTACATAATCATTACTAGTTTAAAAAGACAACATGTTATTGCCATCACTGTCCTAAACCTAATTTGTGCTAACTTGGATGGCAAAAGAGATTTGACGAAAAGCATAAGCTTCTTTCCTTACCTTCTTCCCTTTCTTTTCCTTCACATCCAACATAATAGACCCCAATTTCTGCAGCATTTTTGCAGTGAGTCTCAACTGTTTTAGACACTAAAAGGGACTGACTTGTAGTCCCAATTTGTTGATCCTGCAGTAACAAATGCCTGTCATTGCACGCATACACATTTTGTAGAGGCAAAAGGGGGCCATAGTCACTGATTTGAGGAAACGTGGCTTGATGTCAAGGAAAGTAGAGAAATGGCTTTAAAATGCATCAAATAGAATCTGGATTAGCAGGCTGTTAGGTCTAAAAGGGACCAGAATTGGGTGAATTTAGTTAGGGAACCTCATCCAGTCATTTCTTAACCAGATCTGTGGATACCGGTAGAACAGTTTCCAGAATCATATACAACAAAGATCTTTCCTTTGTTATTTTAAGTTCCTTGTTCACATTTAATTTTATACTGTATTTTGTGTTTGTGTTTGCTTACTGTCCTTTTTTATTCTATGCTTAATTTGCCTAAACTATGAAAGTTCAGTAAAGGTTAAGTGAAGAGATTATCATTATCAAAACTTAATATTTTGTGATATAAAGACTTCTAAATTTGTGAGTACTGAAGAATCAAAGAGAGGAGGAGAGCTAGAGTTACAGGTGGATAGCTATAATAAAAAAAATGGTGAGCCAAAGTCTCATGAACTGCTAACTACATTGGGAACAAATGGATAAATAGTTCAAGTAGTTTTTACTTTTAATGTTGCCTATTTGTACTTTTTCCTAATGTGAAAACTTTTCTTTGAAGGAAAATCTTAAGCTCTTGAAAAAATTCAAAGTACAGCTATTTCTAAAGGGGAATTTAAGTAAAATTAAAGCTATTATTTGTCAAATATGATTTCAGAAATGCTCTGAACAGAAAATTGAATAAATTCTATAATGATTTACCTGTTGATTGATATGTGTTCCATTAGTGCTATAATTACAGTAAGAATTATTTCATTATAAATTGTGAATGGCTTCTTTTGATCTTGAAATGAAAGTATGTTTTTACACCTGAGTAGTTAAGGTAAACAATTTATGATAACTTTGTAACCTAAAAATATGTATCTAATTAAATTTATATGATAAATGTTAGAATTTTCAATAACTCTAGATATTTTAGCCAAACTCAGCTACTTAGCCTTAGCAATTTAGAGAACACTTTTATCCAGTCGTATTAGAATAATGATATTATTTTGCTGTTAGAAAGGTGTTTCCATTATTATCATGTACAGGAGGCACAGAACTAATTTTCTGGCTCATAGTAATTTTTTACTGCAATTTCTGACATATCAGTGCTTTTGATGGATTAGTGTAGATGCTTATCCTCCAATTTACTGTGGGTAGGTGAATTGCTGTGCTTATAGAAAGCTCTACTAGAAATGATTGCAAATTGAAGGAGAGGTGCACAAGCCATAATTTGCCTATGATATCACTAAGAACAGCAACAGTGTGTCTTTACAAGTCTCACAGTCTCTAAATAATATATGATACTGAAGTCCCCCATTTCTAGACCTTTAAATATGCATGTAAATACACTCTTCGCATATGCTTCCAATTAAAATTAAGTATTTTATCTAAGAACGCTGCAAAGGAAATTAAAGATAACATTTCATGAAGCTGATTGCTAAAGTGCAATTAAGTTGAAATCTCAAATTTCAATACTCTGTATTTTTGTTTAGCGTAGACTTCTGACTCTACTTATGCTACATCAAACACTTCTAAGATTTCCTAAAAGATGCTTTCTGTGACTATGTAAATTATAAATGTTCAATTCAGATCTCTGCCTAGAAAGACATTGCATATAATTCACTACATGAATAATTCCTTTCCTCCTATTTTGAACTCCTGCCAGCTACTTGTGGAGGGGCCCTTGTTTGCCCTGCAGACCGATCAATTATTATAAATGTTTGTTTCAAAAAGCTCATTCTCCAGTTTAGCTGGTACACATTGAAGCCTCCCACAAAATGGTTAGCAGTTTCTCAGAGCTATTGGTCAAAAACTCAAGAGTTCATGCTGCTCTCTCACATGTAACTCCCAGTTTCTGCTCCACCTCCACAACAGAATGAAGTCAAAATATCTGGATAGGCAAAACCCCCCCCCCTTTTGTCTTGCTAATTATATAGAATTGTAAGAATGAAAATGCCTAAATACTGAAATTACATAGTTACCAGTGAAAGTTATAATAAAAATGGGCATTGACTTCATACATCTGAATAAGAAACATAACCTCAGGTTTATCAAAATTGTGTCTGACGGGTTTTCCTGTAAGATATCAAAGTAATCATTTAGGAGTGAACTAAGCATTTAGCACTGTTCCATTTTGTTTGCATTTGCCATCCCATCTAGTTTATTCCTGATATTGTCTCTGGAGGAGGGCTAGAGTAAAATAGTTGCAATTATTTCAGCTCCCATTTATCAGAGTCTAGAAAACTAAGACTGAAAAAAAGGTTTAAAATCTACTGTATGGTAGCAAGTCCTTCTGTGCTACTGTATTGTCATATCTAAAATGGGTTTTCTTTTTGTCAAACAAACAAAGCATCCAAAGCTCCCCCGAAGGAAGTAAAATGAACCAGCCAACCAAGGACCAAATGGGCTAAGCTTTTGACCCAAAAACTGCAGAGTGAAGAAGTACTTTACTTGTTCTCTGGGATATTTTCTGGTTTTCCTTTACTGCCTTCCCATACAATTTCATTAAGTACTTGACGTCAACAGTGCAATTTACAGAACTCTTAAAATAAGGCCTCGTAGAGGAGAGCTATAGTGGCAGTCAGAAATTAATATAAAGTCAAACCTTTAATTTTACTGAAGAAATAGAGCAAACGGAGCAGTTGTGACTAAAATAAGAGATAAAATTGCACTCTGCTGTGGTTAAGGGAAGCTGAACAGAAATTGAGTACATCAGTTATAACGTTACAGATGACAATGGAGTGACTCAGTTTTCACGGTCCATAAAGCTTTACAATTAGTTGATGTTGCAAACTGAACAAGCCAGACTTTTCCCCAACCTCTCTCTTCTTTTAGAAAACTGATTAGACTTACTTGTAAAGAACTACTAAAGACATTCCGTATCTGTTAAAGGCTGCAGCTGGCTGCAGAGCGTTCTGTGGATCAGAGCACAAACATTCTCTGAATACATATATGCAAGGCATAGTGGTCTTAAAGGAATATGCAACTTACTCAAAGTTTGGATGATTCTGACTGTTTGCTAGCAGATGTAGTTTCAGAAGTGTAAGTCAAATACTTGCAACATGACTTGTAGTTATTCCTGTGCATTCTGCTGAAACAGTGATTTCTAAACTGGTGTTCTGTATGCTGAGGGTGTTTGTTGGCTACATGGTCCCTAAAAGATGACCTTTTTCAGTGACCATTGTGAATTATGTTCTCTCTCATGATTCATTCTTGCATCCTAACTCTTATTGCTGCCTCCATGCTCTCTTTCTTAGCTGTTCTTGGTATGACTGGTTTTAATGCCATGCAGAGAACTCTTCTGTGTTAAAACTAACCTGTAATAACTTTTTTTTTTCTACCTCTATTATAAATTTAAACTTGAATCAGTTCCTAGATTGGACTTCTGTGTTTTCATACCTAGTTGCATCCTTAGAATAGAGGCAGTTGTCTGAGGATGGGAATATCTGAAGCTGAAGTGAAGGGAGCTGCTTGAGCAGCTCTCCAACAAAGCAATCATAGTCTTAAATTGCTCATGTTTTAAGTCCTTAATTCTGTGATACTGTAAATCCTACCCTAGGGTACCTAGTATTAGATCAAAACATGACAGCAAGTGTTGATCCAATATGAACTTGCCCTGAAGGTTCAATTTTGTTCCAGTGTTTTTGAAAGGTTAACTCTGATCTAGCAGATTTTATGACGATCAAGAACAGCTCGCGTCACTCCAGCCTACATGATGCATCAGATAATGTCTGTAGCCAACAGAAAGCTAGCCTGAAAGGAGGCCAATATAAACATCTATGTTGTGTACTTTGGCTAATTCAAGACAATTGTAATCATATATTTGCACCTCAAGTGCATTGGTTAAGTACTGCTAGGTACTCTATAACTAGCAGTTATAGAACTGTAATCTAAACCCTCTTAGGCCTATTGTTTGCCTTTGCTATATAAAGCTCTTTGCCACCAGAGGCAATATTTTGGGTGTCTGCAAATCCAAAAAAGGTGAAAACTGCTGTATTAAAGTTTTGATTCTTCTTGACCTGAATGCCATGAGAATGAGCATTCATTAGCTGTCATTGTGCTGTTTATGGTTTGTACAATTGTTGTGGTTTTGTGTAGTGAGGGGCGGGGCCTAAAGTGGTAGCTTCTGTAGGAAACTGCTAGAAGTTGCTCCCCTTTGTTCAGTGGATGCGGACAGTCCACTGGATGCGGACAGTCCAGAAGCTGGATAGTCATAAAACTTATATGGATTCTTTAGAATGAGTAAGAGAAGTAATACTAATCTGAGTCAGCGTCACAAAATGACAAGGAAAAAAAAGTATTCCTAAGCTGCTTCTCTTTCTCCGTTTGGCAATTTAGGCAAGTACAACTGATTTGAGACCTTCCAGAGAAGCCAGTACACTTTGAGGTGTCACCTACTGGAGAACAGAAAAATGAGAGACATACATTAAAGCTTTACTTTTTTTTTTTTTTGTTTTTTTTTTTTTTTTTTTTTTTTTTTTTTCCTTCAGAACAAGTATTTCTACAAATATCCCTACAAAGTTTAAAAAAAAAAAAGTGCTTTTTCTCAAGTCTTCTTCACTGATCTCATGGCTGCTGCATGATGGCATAACTAAATGTTTGTAATCACAGTAATTCAGCATTTTTTGCCTGGTTTTGTTTTTATTTATTTACTGAGTTTTTCAGCTTTAGAGACTGTTGAATTACACCAGTGCAATTTTCCAAGCACAATGCAGATATTGTTTTATGCAGTGTTATTTAACAGGGAGAGATCTGAAGTAAGGTGTTTGCTTATGCAAGGGCTTACTCTCCATTATCTGCTGTTTGACACTGGCTGCAGCCTGCGTGACCCAACCCTTCTCCAGACTTTTGGCGCCCCAGGAAAACAAGCGGCCTCCATAAATATTATGCCAATGTGTAATTGTTGTGAATTTCTCTGATAAATGTTCTTTGAAGACAGTTACATTTGAATGGTTGACTGTTAGTGTAATTTATGCCAGAAAGATGCTAAGGAACTGACTACTGGGTAATATTTACTTTTTTCTTTTGTTCATCTACAGTACAGAACTGGGAAAACTGAAATGAAATACTACAGTTGGGTTGTTTTTTTTTCCTGCTGTGTTGTCTGCAGAGTTTATTGAAGAATCAACATCTAACAACATGGTTAGCTGCAGTTATATGTTTTGTACTTTTATTTACTGTTTGTTTTGAATAGTTTCTTTCCTTTTTTTTTTTTCCAATATCTCTGACACCTCTAAGTCATATTCAATAGATTTATTTTCCCTTTTTATTAAAGGCTTGATGAAAGCTTTAAATTTTTTCCTATAAACTGAAAAATGTTATTAATGTCACTGTATTTCCTAACCCCAAATACTTTCAGTTAAGATAACGAGACACCTGTTACAAAAATGAGACTTCAAATTAAATTACCTGTGACTATTTTGTGTGTATGTGTTTACAGTTTAAGTGTGTTTATTGACAAATACATCAGTTTAATTTTTTCTTCTTTTTTTTCTCCTTTTTTTCCTTCTTATTTTTTTCTGTAAAACTTAGCTTAATTACAAGCCCAAGTTAATAATGAGAAGAAATTTGTCTCAATCTCTCTGTGTAGTACATGTATCTGATGGTTTTGACAGTAGCACATTATTATATTGCGCTGCAAAGTGTTGAGCTCGTCTTTCCCATTCCCACTATGACTCCTCAAAACTGTGTAACTGTTTTGATTTATTGAGTGAAATAGTATACTTGCCTCTGTAGGGAAAACTGCAATCATTAGATGATAGGAAGTATTAGAGTGGCAAGAGTACATGTAAAAGGAGTGAAAAAAAAAGTATACTCTTCCAAATAAGTTTATCTCTACTAGGTACTTTCTTATTTATCTAAATTTTGTCAGAAGTAGTATGTTCTTAACTTAAAATGCTGTAGGTAGAAACTTTGGCTTATTTGCACCTTTTGGCTTCGAAGTTCCTTTTCAAGCAGATTGATTTAATATTGCTTGTGTCTTTAGAAATATTAAAAAAGTATTTGTCAAAGATGTGTCAAAATGAAGAATGTTAATAAAATACATATGTATATAGTTCAGTGATAACTGCGAGGAAGCTTTGTCTCCAAGAGAAATATTTAGTTCTATTTTCGGTTGTTCTCTTGAATAGTTTGGATAGCCATTGTCTGCCTTGTGTAAGCTACACATCAAAAAGGAATTGACTCCTTGCTTGATTGCTAGAACATCCCCCCTGTTCCAGAAATGTATAAATATATAATGTGTAGAAGTAACAAGACATGAAAGTATTAAAACATTTTGGATCAACACACTTGTGAACCTATATAATTAATTGGTTTCCT
This sequence comes from Tetrax tetrax, assembly GCA_009806455.1. NCBI lineage: Eukaryota > Metazoa > Chordata > Aves > Otidiformes > Otididae > Tetrax > Tetrax tetrax. The sequence continues at coordinate 181,720 of WHYT01014544.1, forward strand.
AGCTTTGTAATTTAAAAAAAATTATGATGAATACTTAGCAGCTTTCTGCTGTTAAGTGGGTTATGTCAGATGATCTTTTTGGTGGGAAGTGAAATGTCCTGTGAAACAGAAATTGAATTTCCAAGAATGCCCAACAGACAGCTCATGAACACTTATGACTTAGGCTTTAATATTCCTAATTCTGGTTTAATATATAAAAACTTTCCCGTTTTCTTCACCAGTAATGTATTATTTTATTTTTCAGTATTCCAAGAACACACACATATACCCCTGTTGTAGATTGTGTGTGGTTCATATGCTGTGTGAAACTGAACATTAGCTAAGATAAAAATGGTTTGCCTACATAGCACATGGGGGGGTCAGGGGGCGGGGGAAGGTTTAAAAGTGAATGTACACAGCTGCAAGTCTGTTTTAGAGCTGGAGATGAGGTAAACACAGGATATGAGCATCCTAGAAGATTATGATAGTTTATAGTTCAATCCAAACGTTGAGTTGCTCCTATCACTGTTACAGCCTAAAACAAAGTTTGTGTTCAAACACTTAGAGCCTTTTAGAAGACTAAGTTGTGATAGATTTAATACAACAATGACAATGCATGTTCTGATGTTTGAGATATACACAGTATTAGAATTCTTACAGAAAATCTTAGCTTTGATTTGGCCCTCTAATTGTATTTCTCCTTTTCATTAGAATCTTGCATACCTACTAACATCACGTGCCAGCTCTGTTACAGTCTAATTAAATTCAACATTAAAAACCATGCCATAATATGTTAATATTATAATTTCCTGTAAAAATTAGATGGCTCCGGTGTGTATAAGCCATACGGAGTCATCTCTGTCAACTGCTTCTCCCTTGATTCAGCTTTGACCAGATCCATTCTGGATACATGAGAGAGTCAACCTTGTCTTAGCATGAGGTCATATTTAGGCTTTGTGCTGATCTTTTCTTTATGACAAAGGGCTGTAACCAGAATGCTGTTGTGTGTAGTTTAAAACTATCCTTGTGTTCAAATAAAAGATGAAAGCAAAACTTAGAGTGGATAAGTTAATAAAAGTATAACATTTCCTACGAGTTTTACTTAAGACCTTTTAGTTTTGAAAGTTCAGAACATTTTCATCATCAGTTTTAATGCTAAAATCATCTTGTCGGTTTGGGAGAGGAGGACTCAGAAGTTGCAGAGTCCTTGAATCATGTTACTATTTAGGGAAATATGGTTATTGATAGAGGTTGATTTTTAAATATTTTTCTGCCTTTATCATTGTATGTTAAATGCAATCTCAAATATATGCTTAGTTTGAATGAGCAAGGATATAGAATAAGACTTTATACTTTAAGACATCAGCTTCAGTAGAGGAAGATTTCAAGGGGAAGGATCTTGACGAAAAGGTGAATCCATAGATATCTTAGAGATTAACTGTATTCTTTTCATTCCCAGTAAAGAAAAACAGTATTGTAGCTTTACATATGGTGATTCTGCAGTGAAATAGACTCAGAAATACACTGTGTAAAGCTCTGTAATGCCAATGTAAAGTGACAACAGATGTGATTTCTCACACTAAAATGCATTCATATCATTTGCCAATGATTAACATTATGATGATCCTCTTGGCATGGAACTGAAATTTTTCTGCATTGTACAAGCTATATTAAATCTGTCTTTAGCTGGCATCCATGCCTTACTGAAGTTGGCAGACTACCACATTCACAGGACCAGTTCCAGCTTTTATACATGTGCATAAGTGCAAAATTTTCCATATGATGCTTCACTTCAGAAAATTAGTTGATGATTTTCACAAAAGGGCTACTGCATAATGCAATTCTGTACCTCAGCAAAAAGTACTTCTTGGACCAGCTATGGATTCTGCTTGCTCAGTCATCTGCTTTTATCCAATCCATTAGGATATAATATTATTTAAAGTCACTTAAATTCCTGGATGTACTGAGACTTTGTGGTTCAGTCTGAAAGATCTGAAAATCTTGTAGATTTGCAAGTTAAGAGATGTAAGAAAATGTCAAGATCCAACATTCCATTAATTTCTTCAGGTAAAATGTGATAATGTGCTACAGAATTTTCTGAAACGGACAGTGTGAAAGAGATGTGGGATTTCTGATTGAGGGGAAAAGTATATGTAATAGTTTTTGTGGTGTAATTAGCATAATACAGTTGATGTCATGCCCATAGAGCATAGGCCATTGAACTTCAGCCTGTGATTTCTCCATCAAGTCTGTAATTTAATAAAATTAGCCTGGTTCTGGTCTCACACCAGTATAATTGGAAGCTATTGAGTTACAACACAATAAATGAGACCTCAAAACAGATTTACTTTACTGTGACAAAAGAGCATAGTATTTCATGGATGCAGTGGAATTTGGCTAAGGTTTATTGATCACTCCTTTTTATGAACACTGGGCTATGTCAAGTATGTTATAATTTTTCCAAATTATTTGTTACTGGACGCAATCCTTCTTTTCTTAATTGCTAAGTGAGCAAGTCCCCTGATAGGACAAGAATGATTCCCTAAAGCTTCTCTTTTTTTTTTTTTTTTTTTTTTTTTTTTTTTTTTTTTCTTTTTTTTCCCCCTTCTTCCAAAGGAAAGAAACATGTCTACCTCCCTTTGTCTGTCACTTAGTTGCAGCTATAGTAGTAACACAGAAACAGATTGCAACAAATTTGCTATTTATTGCTATGATTTTGGATTTTTGCCACTCTCGCTAATGAGCTATGCTTTTGCAGATAGACAAACTAAGGATGGGCTCCTCAGCTCACATGCACTTGATTCTGTCCCAGTTTGTCATTAAATTTATTTTTAACAATAAAATCAGCATATTGTAATCTGTATTATGATCATCACAAATAGATCTCACCACGTTTAATGCAACTGTGAAGCTTTGTGCAGATGAGGGGAGTTAGACATCAAAAGAAAAAACAGTTGCACAGTATCATCTAAAATTTTATTTTAACAGTTTTCTGTAGTAATTTGGGGAACGGGAACAGGGAGGAAAGGAGAGAGAGATGGGAAGGGATGGTTTTGTTTAATGCCACCTGCACTTGAAACAAGTAACTACACCTCATTTCTTTCTAGTGCACGATACGCACAGTACTTTACAGTATTTGGTACAATAGTAGAAGTATATACCACATTGTAATGAAGTCTTAAACATTGTACTCACATTTTTATAGGTAGCTGAAGGCTACTCACTATATATTCAGCACTGCTATTTGTGTAACAAATAAAAGTTAGTGATTTTGTGGTTTTTTCCCTCCTGAGTTGCCCCAGAGGAAAGCGTCAGAAGCACAAAAGCCTTTAATGCTTCACTTCATGATTAAATCCAGCTTTCCCCCTTGAATGAACTCTTTTCTTTTGCATTATTACTCCGTTACAAAATGCCTCTTCCCATCACAAATATTTCAGTTTTCCTATGCTTCTCTTCCTAATTAACACCGAAAGCCATTCCTAACATTGTGAGTGTAGAAGCTGCCATTGCTTCATGTGTAAAGAATGAAGCTCAGCAGTTACTTGTGTAAAAGAGGTGTTTTACTCAGTAAACTCTCTCTATAACAAAAGTAGACTGCTAATGAGCAAATACAGACTACCATTATTAATTTTTAAATTCATTGCAGCTACCCAGATTACCTTATCTGTGTAAATGCATTATGAAAGTGGAAATGAACAAAGGCATTCTCTGAGCAGCAGTATAATACTAATTGTAGTGATGTGATTTGTACAATTATAGCACTTCTATTCAGACACCTGTACTTCAATGGAAGGTAGGTTTTTTTTTTTCTGTTCACATTAAAACTTTCCTAACAAATTTAGTAAGCATTAAAAGGTCACATTTATACTGTGGGAAAAATTAATAACACCAGAAGTTATGCCACTTATCCGTGTCAGCTTCATTTCACAGCTTTGGATATAATGACATGTGCTTGCTTCAGTAGTCAAGCTAGTTTCTTTCTTACTTCTCCACTTTTTTTTTGGAAAGGAGACTTACCTTTAATTCAGATTGTTTGTAGGAAGCCAGATAAGGATCTGGTTTATTGGCACAGTTAAAAGGATAATGGATGTGGCATTGAGCAGGAATGAACTGTCAGCGCTGGGGTGCAAGTAGTATTCACTATTGAAACTGATGTCTTGAGAAATAAAATCCCTAAATTGTATTGGAAAGATTTTCCATTATTGAAGCTGGCAAATACAAGGAAATGTTACCCATTTCCATTCACAGCAATGCCAGTGGTGAGGTATGGTTAACAAAACCATGAGATTGCCTCCCTCCTTCCCCAGTGCAATTGGAACAATAGACAACACTGAATCAAAGATTCAGCATTTTACATTTGCTTGGCACCATGCTAACTTAATCAAGAATGAACTTGCTCAAGGATTTTTTCCATAGAAATAGGACAACAAGACGTTCTGGTACCACTCCCAGAGTATGACTCACAAAGAGAAAGCAGCAGAGAAAAAGAAGGTTTTTTTTTTCCTTTCACAAAACCGCTCACTTCCTTTCAAGGTTATACACTTGTTTTCATTTCCAAATGTCTTATTTGATTCTCTTCTTATTAATGTTAGAAAAAAAGGTAGATGACAGCAATATTTATGGAGCGCTTGTCATCCCCCTCCATTTTTGCTGAAAGATGCATGCTACATGCCTTTTGTGGTTAGTCACAACATAAAATCCTGACAGGACTGCAAGTTCACTTGACTTCTTACTAAATGTGTTCGCTCTAGCAAGACAGACCAAAAGATATCAATAATTTCTCTCTCAACATTCATTCGTCAGCGTATTGTGATGAGCAAAACTTCTCTTAACGGTTAAAGTAGTTCTCACTCAAGCTAAACCCAAAGGCTAGTTTTTTACTGCCTCCTCCCCACCTCTTAACACAAAATTTTCATTTAGATAAGAAAAAGAAAAACAGGAACAAAAGTATTACACATGTTCATGTTACCATCGTGAGACACGTTGGTGTGACTGCTGTTGGTTCTCGGTGTTCCTAATCACACGTACAGAACGGTGAGTCAGAGCTGATGTGTAACGAGGGCTATAGCTAAGAGTTATACACTGTAGATAATACCAGTATCTGCAATGTCAGAGAGTTGATTTCTGTGTTGGGTTTTCATTTCAAGAGGACTTCCACCTTTTTTTTTTTTTTTTTTTTTTTCTTTTCACCCCAAAGGTAGCAAAACTAGCAAACCAAATAACTTGACTAGAAAGTTATATTGACTTCTCCTCTCTACTCCTTCTTGCCTCTGTGGTTTTTGATTATTCACTGGTTCCCCTAATATATGCCTACATGAGACTTTATGTCTCTGGACTGACTTCTGGGGCCTCTGAAATCCAGAGTCACTTGTAAAACTGATTAAAAGCGAAAATGCCCATCCTGTAAGAAATGTTAAATTCTGTAGGCTTCTTACCAGATTGTGAGCTGTTTCAAGGTTGAGAAGTTCATGCATCTTTTACTTTTCTGGTATTTTATGCAATTGGCTCATCTAGGAACTTGGTAAGAACCCCAGACAAATGATTATTGATTTCTTCAGGTGGTTTACTGTGATAGGACTTGCCCGAGTCCACCTTGCAAAGACATGGAAGAGGTATTTAGTTAAAGATGATACACAGGGATTTCTAAAACCTCTACTTACTCTCTTCCCCCCACCCTACAAACAAAAGATTCTGGACAGTGGCCAGACTTGGAAAATAGATCTATACAGGTTTCACAAAATGGTATTTTGGTTTTATTTATCCTGATTTGTGAATAAAGGCAGTCTTGGCAATAGGGAGTTTTTATAGTGGATATATGTGGGTGCACCACAACCTTCCACCCTCTGCATGCTCAAGTAGACTTACATCTCATTACTGTCTAGCTATTAATTGTATGTGTCTGTGAACAATAATGGCTTCAAGTACTAAGCTGTCAATATGACTTTCCCAGATGAACATCTGAGTAGGTGTAAATGTCATGATAAGCATGCTGCCTTCATGTATCACAGAAAGTTATTATCTTTTTTTTTTTGATGATTCTTATATAACTATACTTTTGACTGATAGAATAGAATAAATACTTTATTTCTTTCATAGTCAGCTGTGTTAAACATATATGGGTGAAAATTCCTCTTACTAATAGTGATATTTTTTCCTTCAAAATACCTTTCAAATCTGACTGATACTTTTTCACCCGTTGTTACTTAGACGAACTTGAATGTTTTGGAACACTTAGATATGTGAGGTTAACTATACCAGTATCAGTTCACATCACCCCCGCAAACTGGCCCTCAAACTGTGGAGAAATACATGAATTGGATACTTTATTTTACTTTACAAAATGTAAGAATAATCTTTAGAGGTAGCAGCACTGCATACTATTGCCAAAAATGTACCTGAGGGACAGGAGAAAGGCAGACTCATCTGCAGTTTTTGGAAGTTTTATAATAAATTTTAAAAGTACTTTTTATATTTGTTTTCAATTTTCTCTGTTGGTTTTCAAAATTGAAATAGTGTTAGACCCATAATAAATAGCAGGAAAACACATGAGATTCATAAAAAAAAAGGCGTGAAATTTATGCTTCAGAGAAAACCTGAAAACTAAAGAGACATCAAAAGTATAGCAATGCAGTCTCCACATTTAAGGTAAGTATTGTTAATGCAGAATGTCATCAAAAAACCTTGCCTGGCAAAAAAAACCCCAAAACCAAAAAACCCCAAGATTATTAAGCTGCTGTACAAGTTTTATCTTTATAAGCACTTATTATTATTTACAGTACAGCAGCTGAAAATATTTAAGCAGTTCCTGGGCATTATATTCTGGGCAGTTCAGGTTCCAGACTGTTGGCATAGCTGTTAGGCTGCACTGTTAGTGGTGCTTCTTCTTGGGAGTTCAAGTCTGACAAATGTGATGAAATGCAGAATACTTATAATCAGAAAAAAACCTCAGAATTTAAATGCAACAAAGCTTTGGGGCAATTAATATGTGAACTTATAGGCTGCCAGTACTCATTTTATTTAACATTTACTGCTACTCTAAGCAGATGTTTTTTTAAAAAAATCTTTATTCTAGTTTTGTGTGGTTTTGTGTTCAGAGTTAGGAGCAGATGTTTGAACTTTCTAAGCTCTTCTTGTCAGATCAGCACATGGAAAAATCAAACAATGCTGCCTGCTACTTTTAAGCCTTTCAGAGACCTTCTTTTTCAGTGGCTGTTGGAGAATGTGAGTGTGAAAATGTTCAAACCAAATGTTTGCCAGGCATCTCTCAGTGTTAATGTAATCCTCAGTGCTCAAAGGCTTTGAGAAAAAGCATAAAAAGGGAAGTATTTCTTATTTCTTATTCTACTTTAAAAGATACTGCTGATTCTACTTGTCCATTAATGCCATAAGTGAATAAAATAGAAAATGCTCTTCTGTTTCAGTTGAACTTTCCTAAATCAACGTTTCCAAACATTGTTTCCCTAGTTTACCTTTATGAAGAACATAGCTGTGTGCACAACATAAGAAACCATGCTCAGGAGTGACTTCTGTCTTAGTTTTTAATCAAGTCTCAGATAAAATGGAGAAATGAAGGCTGGACTTCTAAGAGAAGTAATATTAAGAGTGTTTAATTGCTTGGCCTTTAACTTTTGATGGAAACTAAGCAGAGGGGTTTAAGGCACTTTTGATAGTCTTGCCTCAATCTGTGATGCTGATAAATTCCACCATAACAAGATTCTGTTCAGATGATGGACATACCACTAGTTATTTCAATGAAGTATCAACCTATCACAAGAGACAAACTCAACTCTGTTTTCCTAGCCATTCTTCTCTTCCTAGATCCATTTACATGTCATTGGGTTTTTGCAGCTCTTTCATCATATCCCATAGCTTAAAGCTTCTCTTAGTTCTCGTTCAGCATTTTTTCTCAAGCTTTTTTCCTTGATTCCTCCCCACACCAGTGTGGAAAGCTTAATATTCTGGCAGCTTAACTAGAGCCTTAGACCCCATCTGCAGAAATTTTTGGACTTCTGTTGTCATTGGCTTTTCTTCCTTTCTTTTTCTTTTCTTCAAGCAGTTGTTTTCTTGTTACATTTTTTCTGTGCGTCTATTTTAACCCTTGGTCTAGAAAAATATGCTGCAGCTTTTTGGACATAACCCAAAATAAAAAAAGGGTAAGTGCTATGTTCTTAGTTTTAAAATAAGACCAGCAAGAGAGTATGAAATGATTTATCACTTCCTGGCAAGTGTCATTATCACTGCAATCACCATTCATTATCTGTTTGCACCCTTAAAGATGTGCTAAATATTACTGTAAGTTCAGAAAGTTATCGTTCCAACTGAATCAACTGAAAAAAAAATTAGAGCAGCACAGGTGTGTGCTTTGAAGAGGAAACCATACTGATCTCCAGGACTCTCAAAATTGCCTTGTGTAGAATGACTTGCAAGAAAGGTGTCACCTCTATGTGAAAATGGTATATGCTGAGGTTGGGATAGTGGCTATATAAAAGGAACTAATTATTTCAGCTTATTTAGTTATTGTGTTTGTCATTGTTGGAAGCTGACTGCTGAAATGTGAAACCAGTTCCACCTCTTATCTGGGTGTTTATTCACTGTCTAAACTGAGACACTGGAGATCCAGTAATTATGTTTAGTATTCAGTTTGTGTATATATTTATCCTGTTTTAAGCAAATAACTTGTAGCTTCACTCCTATAGATGCTCCCTGGAAATTATTTATAAGCAAACAAGGAATCTTATTTTAACAAGATATAGTTGCAATTTCTTTGTATTTTGAACATCATAAAAACGACTCAAAGCATAATTGATTCTGCTTATAAGTAAACTACTGTGGAATGCAGATTCATTCTCATCAGTCATTGCTGACAGTTTAAAACCAAGTTCAGAGTTGGTAACATATCAATGTACTAATTTCTAGGATCACTTATGTTGTGAGATCTTTAGGGTAGCAATCATCTTTCTGTTGTGTTTGTATAGCTGCTGGTACAATGATGTCTTTACCTACCACTGGGGATTTTGGATACTATCACAGCAAACAAATGTTTAAAATACATTGTTTAAAAGTTTTACAGTGCATGAAAATGTTTCCAAGTTGTTATGAATGACTGCTATGTTAGTGAAAGATCTTTACCTTTACAAGTAAATGCTATTATTTAGTATTTCAGCATTTATTTTTGCCTATCAGGTGAGCTCTGTTCACAGCCAAGAAGATTACGTGCAAAGAGCTGCCTTTAATTTTCCTGAATGTGTGGCGTTCAACTCTAGCTGAAGGTCTCTCCTGTGACCTTGTATTGTTGTATATTAGAATAAAAGCCTTCTCAAAACATGTCTCATGCTGGGATACTACTAAAAATGGAAGAATCAAATGGTGTGTAACAAAATAAGTTTTAAGAGTGGAAGGAGGGGAGGAGGGAATGACTTCAAGGGAAGGAGTAGGGGAGGGAGAATACCTAAAAATCCCCAGAAGTGATGCGTGTAGGAATGGCCTTAACCCACATTACCTTCTAAACTCCTTTAGTCACTATGCCCAGCTTCTGATTAATTACAATTAATTTGTAAGGACAAAATAGCATTTCAAAGTCAGTTTTAGCTTAGAATGTGTGAATATGTTGTCTGTCTGAGAGGACTGTGTCAAACTGTAGACATTTCAGTACTTTTTACATCATGAAAATAAATAGATATTTTGTGCATTGTGATATTCAATTTAGAATCTTATATGAATTTGCCTTTTAAAATTTCATGGTATGAAAAAGGTCTAGAGATTAAAGTAGATTTAATTTCATTCTCCATTAGAGTAATTAGATGGCTGGGAAGGTCACTGAACACCTTCTGTGTTTCCACGTGTTTTTTAGAGTCCAGAATAGTTATGTCTTTGACGTCTTCTCCAGGCAACCTGTATGTGGCTGACTTGTGACATTTCAGTACTGTTCCTACTTACTCCTATCCCAAGTCAAAGATGTTAGCAAAGAGTCCTTTAAGAAGCCGAAACAGGATAACCCTCCTTGGTTTTGTATCTTCAGCTTTTAAGGGGAGTTATTGACAGATGCTGTTCTTGCATTATAATGTTGCTTAATTTGAAAGATTGCATTGTGCTGATGGGAGAGGGCAGGTAGGTTTGTTGAACTCCAGGCTCGACTAAAGACATTTTTTTAGTTACAGCCAAGATTATGATTATGCAGGAAATTAAACATAACTCTGGTCAAGTGTAGTGGCAGCCTTCTACAAGGTTATTCAGCATTCCTCACTGTGATTTGAAGTTTTACTTACATTACTGACTGAGCAAAAGTCTGATACCATAGATAGGGTTTGTCAGCAAGCTGTCGGAACATAAGTTTTCCTTTCCTGGCACAGAACACATTAAGAAAATTTATCACGGAATATTATGCAGACTCAAAATCTGTCAAAAATATGAATGACGGTGTGATAGAAACCACCTGCATAGCTCATGATGTTCTTGGATCAAAGTACCAGCAGGAAATTGCTGCAGTATTCCAAATAGTAAGTGAGGTTTTGGAACAAAGCAGAAACCTTGAGAACAAGTTGACACTTGCCTTTTGTCACTTTAAAGCAGTTCCTTAAAGCTTATTCCAAAGGATAGACTGAATTTGTGGCAAGTGCTAGTAAGAAGTAGTGAGTTACATATCCACAGATTGACAAGATCTGTATGAGATTAGGGCACCTGATGCATAAGAGGGATGAAAAAGATATTGTTATATCTAACTGCATAGGAAAGGGGTTTCAAAAGAAACTATTGCTACAAGGTCACCAAAATGAAAATTTAGTTGATACAGGAGAAGAAACAAAGGGAGAAAGAATAGCTAGTTCTTACAAAGAATTTTAGTCCGTAAAAATCAAAGCACCTTTTGAAAGAAATAAATTTCATCAACTCCCAGTTTTGCAACTGATGCAGTCTGAGTTGAAAGTAAGCTGTCCATGATCAGTCAATGGACTAATCAAAAGTTCAGGACTCTTAGGTCCCAGCCCAGAGTCTTATCTGTCAATCCACACTGTTTACAGTGTACAAGAAGGAAAAATAACCAGGTTATTTTTGCCATTAATCTATTCTAAATGCCACTCACTTCACTTAACAAAGGACATTCTGTGAGGCGATTACCTTCCACCATCATTATGGCACAAGCCAAAGCTTTGTGCAGTATTAGCAATAACAAGCTAAATCTCTGTTAAAATCAAAGTTGTCTTCTATGCATTCAGATGTTACTTCAACACCATAATTTTAGATTGATCTAAGAAAAAGATAATGTATTTACCACTCATGATTCATGTAGTTTCTAAGGTGGTTTCATACAGTTGGTCAAATTGTTTTTTATCCAATTTATATTTATATTTAATTTATCAACATCAGTTTAGACAGAGTTTGAGGAAGGGTCATTGCTTACAACAGCTACCAATAGAAGGATATTTTCCTGTAAATTTTAAGGTATGCTTTTGATATAAGTTAACTAAAACTAGAGTGTGAGTTTGATCTATTTGCTGTGTGGTGGCTTTGTCTTTTAGTTTTTCCTCAGTCGTTGTCACTGTGAATGAATACACTGACTTGCTTCATCACCTCTTTTGTTCTCTGGCTCCCTGAGAAACGTAACCATATAATTGCTTTTAGGGCTCAGAGGAACTTTCTAAGAATCCTACCGTGGCTGGAAACTATATTTGGCAAAGAGTTATCAAAAGTTTGTTGTCGAAATAGAAAGGTGTATCCACTGGCTCTGAAGTCCTCTGACATAGGTACATTTTTGTTCTATAGTTTCGAGTATTGATTACAGCAAGAGCTGCAAATACAGTGAGAGCAAAATTAGAATTTGAAATAGTATTTGTGGCCCAAAAATAAGGTGCAATTGCCAGACTTTTGCCACGTTTATGCAAAAATAATCACCTGTACAAACACAGGATGGGGAAAAACTAGGTGCAGTGCAATACCACAGAAAAGGATCCAGGAGGTAATCACAAACTTGAACAAAAGTCAACAATCTCCTGCTGTTACGAAATGGGTAAAATATCATGCTGGGAGATATAATCTCTGCTAGCACTTGTGAAGACTGTCACAGTGATCTAAGTCCTGCAGTTCATGCATCTCTTTCAAACACTGGTCATTGTCTTGGCTCCTATTGTTTCTGTTGGTTGCAAAATACTAATTATGTATCTGATTTAGAGCTCCACATGCCCATCACAGTGTTATTCTTGAGAGGTTTTGTACTCTTTTTAATGTTCACAATGTCAACCTGAAGTGCAAAATGTTCTTTATTTGCAAATCTAACTAGTCAAGAGTAAATACAGTCTTTCAGTAGTATCATTCTGAGATATTTGTCCTAAATCACCATCATAATTTGTTTGGTTTTGTTTTCAGGAATTCAGACTGCAGGTCTGTGTTAATGAATGATTAGGTCTCCCGCTTCTCACTCTTTTCAAGGATACATGTTTACAGTTTTAAAATTTTCAGTTTTAGGTGGAATGCAATTTTCTTCAGCATCTGCAATACAGTTTCATAGTTAGCCTCCTTGTCTGATCTAACACAAAAATACCGAGACGTGAAGTGCATCAGAACCAGTTATTCTAAGAGCTAAACCTACTTTCTGGCTTATTTTCTCACTGCTGGCAGCGTTACTGGAAGAAACCAATGAAGCACTATTTAAATCTGGAATTATTGCTTGTGTTTCCAAAAAGCCTCAGCTCTCTGGGAGCTTTTAATGGCTCCCTTCCTGCAGCCATGTTTCTTGCTTTTGATACCCTGAACCACTTGGAAATCTAATTCATCCTTATCCCTGATCATTATCCCCTCCTGGCTTTGTAACATGAGCTTCTGCATAGCACAGTCACTGTTTGAACTCCCCCTGAGCCCCTCCCCAAAGATACGGTTCCCAGAGAAAACCAAATCACAAAAACAGTGATTTACACAAGAATATAAAAGCCAGACATTATCAGAAATAGAAAACAACTTGTTTTTATATAGACAGATTCCTGGCATTTCTGTGGTCTTCCCTGTGTTTCTTTTCTAAAAATGATCATGCCAAAACAGCCTTAGCGGAGTTGATCTGAGTAGCCTGTAACATTTTCCTTAGGCTATACGTGATTGTGAAATGTTTTTCTTAATCGTGGTTTTTGAGCTGGTCTCTATAATATCACTAAAAGAATAATTTTTCTAAAGGTCAAAGGGAATAATGGAAGAATTTGTATGACTGATCTGGATAAAGGGATAGTTAAATAGTATTGCATTGATCTGAGTGAGAAGTTCTTCGTCATAATTGACATTTTACTGACAGAAGTCGTGTGGGCATGGATGCTTGCTTGTATAGAATCAAGGTGAAAGCCAGGTTCATAAATGTCTCAAATGCTCTATAAGAAAGGCTGTTGAATGAAAAATTATATTTTAGCACTTGTCATATAGTCCTTAACTATAACATCCTAATTCCATTTTACATGTTATTTAAATGCTCACTATTGTTAAATACTTTCTTGATTATATGTATCTGTAAAGTTATTCACTGTACCAAACCAGAATCATTCGATGTCATTGAATTTAAAGTCTTTAACTTACTATAGTGGCCTTGCGATAAATTTTGTCCATTACTTCAAATGAAACTGAAGAATAGAAGCAACTGTCTCAATCTGAACACCAGACTTAGCTGAACACAAGAAGTTCAAGCAATGCATCTCAAGAAACTGAACAGCAGTATCAGGGAAAAGGGTGCAAGTTCAATCTGCATAGTTTGCCGTGAGGCACAGAGCGTTGGCTACTAATAGTGAGATTTGACCCATGCCTAGTTGTCTCAGTCTAAGGCTTGGGCAAGATACCAAGAGTCCTGCTCAGGGCTGAGTACTGGTACACAGGACTAGTGTCTGTTGTCTCTAACATTCCTGTTTCTGAGCTATACTAGTGCTGCTAACAGACTATGCAGAGGGATGTTTAGCATCTTCATGGTTCATATTGTTCTTATCTAAAAGGGTGTAATTCCTCACTTGAAAAATGGCAGTGAGCTTCACTAATATTCCTGGAAGCGCATCTGACAAATGTTACCCAAGTTCAGGGCTCTTGTGGGGGTAAAAGGTTAAAATGCAGCGGAGAGTGTTTTCCCGTAGGTTTACTTCTAGATGCACTAAAACCTGTTTCTTTAAAGGAATAGAAATAGTTCCTTCCTAAGGCTATCACAAATTGCAGTTTTTATTTTCCACTATAGATCTCCTGATTAGTTAGGATCTATCCTAACTGGGTAAGTCTTCTTGTGGGGAGTATGATTTACCTCATACAGTGTATTTAATGAATATTTCTCCATCCGCTCTTTAAGGACCACACTGACAGTGAGTTTAATCATGCAGTGAATACTGACATCAGTGAGACTGATGTTATAACAATTTCTCTCTGATGTGAATGAGAGGATCTCTGTTTTTCAAAAAGTCCAAGATGAGACTACTACAACTCACGGTGGGAAATATTGAATTCATAGAGTTTTGGTTAACTGTGCAAATTAATTGTAATGAATTGGTGTTGTTAAGTGTGCTGAGCTGCAGCTACGTTGGCTAGTTGGGACTAGTTACATGACCATGTATGTCTTATATTTCTTTTTTCTGAATGCATGAATTTAACTCTTGTACCAAGCAGTCTGTTCTGAATGTTCAAAAGCATAGAGTAGTTAGGCAAAATAGAAGTCTGATAATAGCAAAGCCACTAAATGCTTGACATTCCCCAAGGCACACCTACTGGGCTTCAGCGAAAACATTGGTTTGTGATACGTGTGGTGGTATCTGTTGTGCGTTGTTTGACTGGGTTGGATATTGTTATCTTGGACATGTTAATTCCAGTTCTAGCTTGTCTTGTTAGGATAGAGCAGAATGCTATTAATGAATGTACAGATCTCTCTGCTTAATTATAAATTCTGCAACAAGATAATGAAAAATCTGCTACTTGGCTATTTATATAATTAATTTTAAATTAGTCTCATTATGCTTTACTGCTTGACAATAATCTATATAAAAAAGAGACTTACTGTGCTCATGGCAGTGGTATTTAAAAGCTGTTGAGAATACATATTTTATATTAAAGGGAAAAATGTATATTAGACATTAGCAGAGAGCTGATTTTGTTAATTATAAAAATGAGATTAGAAATCTCTAGTGTCAAATATTTGATAGGTAGGAGCAAGAAAAAAAATACTGGTGTGGAATGTACTTGTCAAAGAAGACCCTGATGTCAAAATGAATGCTGTATTGTGCAATGCAATGGTAACTTTTACTTTCATCATGAGAATTTGGAAAAAATAGATTATGAAAGTGGAAAATATTTCAGTTGCTGACTAAAGGGAACTATGAAACTTCTGGTATTCACCAGAAGAATCTTTCATCTGCATTAACGATTCACCTCTGAATTGTGTTTCAGTGGTTTGGTTCAAATTGCCAGTTCTGATTCTAGTCAGAAGGTACATGCATAACATGGTCCAGAATCATAAGAAATAACACAACTCGGCATGTTTTTTGACAGTTTCCAGAGAAAATGGAGAGATGGAATGAGTGTGAAGCAGAACCGTTCTTGCTTCCGTTAGGGGATGAGTGGAAATGGGTGGTAAAATTCTAGTAAGAACTACAGAATCGACAGTTTTTGGGAGGAAGGAAAATGCACCTAATCTTCAGTTCAAATACCATAAAATGTTATAGAGCAGTCAGTTTTTATCTACATCTTATTAAAATTATTTTTCAACTGTTAAGATGTTTTTAGATACTGGAAAACCTTTTTCTTCCTGAATACTGTGTTTTAATTTATCATTCAGTAGTGACTCATGAGAAGTTTAATAGTTCCGTGAAAGACAGATTTTGTTAAAAATTCTGGGTTTTGTTCCTTTTAGTTCAATTTTAAGACTTTAGTTTGAAAAATATCATTCTTAGGTCCAGGTACACCTATAGACCATGGTTAAGGAATTTAACAGTGCCTTGGCATGTGCTTTGTCTTTTTAGTGGGCAAGCAAAACAGTGTGTTCCCTGAGGCTGGCAGCATAGCCCATTACATGTATGCTAAATTCATGTGTAAAATAATTGCATGAGTAACAAAGCCAATTATATTGTACCCATGTTCAAACATCTTGGAGGTTTAACTAGCAAAATTAGTCTGACTAAGCCTTGAGTTCAGGCAGATTATGCTATAAAATGAAAGCATATTCATTTTTCTTTTTCCGGTTTGTGGTTCTAGTGCAATTTTGAAATTCATTTTTCTGGAATGAGATTTTAAATGTATGAATGAAGAAAGATGTATTTCCATGAAGAATGAGGAAGAGAAAAAAAATCTAGACAGAGACCTTACAGGAAACCATGACTCATTCCTTGTTTATAAACTATAATGTTTGGTGTGTTTCACATTCTGTGGTAATATCCTTTTTAGTTTATATTGCTGGCAAACTTTTGACCCTTGATAAAAAGTGTGAGCATTGAACTACTTTTGAGCACCGTTTTTATTTTTAAAAAATTGTTGACTAAACAAGTGCTATTCTGATAAGTTTACTGTAATTTAACTGACTGTCAAAATTTATCCAAAGGAGTAACAGGTCTTGAACATAAACAAACCCTTCTTCAGGATCATTACCGATGATTTCAGTGGGAAATATACTGTATTTCCCACACTCAGACAATTGTACTCACTTTCTCTAGCATGAGGCAGAAGGATTCTTTGTTGGTTTTGCACACATACTTTTTAAATCAAATGAGCTGATGCATTTGAAATATGTTTTAGAGTTCTCTCACATCTAAACTACAGTTAGCAGGAGAGCCTTGTTTTAAATAGTTTAGTCATACAAAGAATTAACTTTATGGGAGGAGAGAGAGAAATATTTGATATAAAAAAAAAGTTTACATTTCTGGTTTGCTTGGTTTTTGGTTTTATTTTTTTTTTCCTCTCGGGAAATGGTATTGCCAAAAAACAGAGTGAGTTTTCTTCTGGGTCTCCTTAAAGTTTTGCTGGAAAAGATAAATTTCCCACTAGTCTTCTGTCATGAGTACACATAAACTTGGCACATTTGGAAGGATCATCACAGTAAATAGTGACTTGGGAAGAAATGTGTACAGTGTTGAGAAGACGATGAGCTGGTATAAGGAGCTGGTATAAAAGACACAAATCTGCAGTTGTCTTTCTTTGCAAACCAGTACAGTGTATTGCAAAGGCCATAGAATCTACAAAGAAAAAAAAAAATCGGATCATTACTGTATGTGTTACATTTTGTGAATATCTTTGTAATAGAAAGATAAGAATGATCAAAATGTTATTGTGTTAGAATAATAGATTTCTGAGTCATGCATAAGACATTTTTTTTGTCTGTGGCCACGCTACATATCTGAGGATAGAGCTGAACTCAGAATTTAATTTATCACTATTTGTAAGACTTTAAAATGATGAATGTCAGATTTCAAGACGTATATGGCGAAACTGTTATTTAAAAGCAATTTTTGCAATCAGAAAGCAAAGCTCTGATATTATTAGTGTTGTTATATCAAAGAAATTGTTTTATAACATGATATATAATCACCTGTAGAGGTTTTGCTGCTGCAGTGTCTTTTATATATGACAAATGGATAATGGCAATGTGACCAAAGAACAAATAGTTGATAGAAAAGACACTGCAACAACTCCCAGATAGTGCTAATCCCCTAGGGCAATGCATGTGTGTGTACTTCCAGATTGTTTCCATGTCTCTGAAACCAAATGCCAGAAATCTAATGATGAAAACCAGAAAATGTCAATAACTCTGCATACACCAGAGTGTTTTAACCAATGAAGATGAAGTAAGGTCCAGAAAAATAAGAAATAGCTGAACTTGGACACCATGATGAAAAGCAGTGCAAAGTACTTTTAAAATCTAAAATGAAAAAAAAATCATCTTCTGTCTGAAGCAGACTTGCCTAAAAAAACCCAACTTAAAATAACATTTATTTTTCATATATCATTAATCAGAACAGGCCTACAGTTCTCCCCATTGTCTTGCAATGATCTCTCTATTATATGACTGATGGTTGTCTAAATTTTATTTTAAGTTCATACTCCGCCACCTAAACAGAAATTTAAAACTAGATCTGAACGTGAGTTAAGAAGAAAAACCTATGTAGTAGGTAGTTATGATAGTCTTACCTCTTTATCCCGGTCTTTCAGATGAGAACCTCTATGGTATATAGAGAAAATTGATACAGTCAAATTTCATAACGTATAACAACTTTCTTAATCAAATGTACTTCAAGGAGTATACAGCCACTGCCTACCATGTCTCTTCAGATTCCTTTTAGCATTGTCTCTGTCCTATTAAATGTCCGTATATTTTCCATGAGAAACTGTGGTTTAGCAGAGAAAGTCTTTTGGACATGATCTTGCTGTTGTCCAATAGCCATTCTTAACACATGCCACATTTACTCATGTTTTCCTTTCTGGATAATTCTGGAGTTCTAATCTATTTTTTGCTATTTTTAATTATAGTACCAGATAGTTATACTGACATACATTTTAATCATTGTTTTTAAAGAGTTTAGCCATTATTTTTTTTGCTTGATATTCTGTAGCTCATCTGTACTAAGTCCTGGACATTTTATTACCCGTTTCCTCCTTAAAGAACAACAGTATGCTTAGTCAGTAGTTGCTCTATTGTCCAGTATATAGTTGCCAATATATGTATACCTTTAGAAAACATATGGCACATCAATTGCAGTGTTTTCCTATAGAGCCTGAAATTCCATTCACCGTAGCCAATAATAATATTGCACTGGCTCAAAACCAAAGAATGCCATGTTTTGACTTGTGTATCTCATTGCTAATTTAGCATCATGTATCCCAAAGGAATTTCTTGTTTCTCCTCCCTTCCTTTCCTTCTCATCCCCCTATTCCCCTTCACTGAAGATCCAGAGTATAAAATCCTAATAGTAGGTAGAATCAAACAAAATACATTTGTGATACTGGTCATGTTCTCCAGAAGAGTTTTATTAATTGGGAAAATTAATGTCCTCATGAGACATTGGTATTTGTATTTTTTGTTATTTCTACTTATTTGCTTTGAGCTTTGCTAGGACTCTTAAGTTGTAGTAAAACATAAAAGCAAAAGTAAAGGACTGGGAAGCTTCTTTGAGCTAAGTTCTTGTGCTCCAGTCTGAGCACAAAAGTCTTAGCAGGAAAATTAATCTTCTGCAAGACGGCATTAACGTAATTCTCTGCTTAGTTTGTGTGTGCATGTAAACAGGGAAAGCGAGAGAGAATTAAACAATTTTAGAAATATTCTTACTTATGAGAGGTAAAAAGAGAAGACGTAACTTAGACCTGCACAACTGTTTGCACAGAGCTTTATCACATGTATGACAATAGATCCAGTAATGCTTGCCAACTTTTCTATCTGCCTTCTGAATGAGTCACAATTATCTTCAGTACTGTCTAGTTTTTCAAGCTTGAAGAAGTCATTAGGTTAAGTTTTAGAGTGGGCTTTGCTGATGTCAACACGAATAAATAAGTTGAGATTATCCTACATGTTTACATATGCAGAGTACAATAAGCTTAATGCAAACGTGGTAGAACAGTTGGGTGAAGAAGCATTCAGCCTGATCCATGACAGGATGAACTGTGCTGAGGAATACAGGTACCTATATGGAGAATGTGGGTAACTAATTTAGTTCTCAAACCATTACACAAACACGGTTCTAGTAGGTAGTATTCTATATTAAGCATGACATGCTTGCCATAAAGATTATCCTTTGTGTGGCAGGTAACCACAGCATCTCCTATAGCATTTAACTTGTGTCTGGGGACAGTACAAGACATCAGACACCTGGGCAGTTTTATTGGCTTGATATTGACAGTGAGATTTGAAGAGCCTGCATGTGGACTGGAAGCTGGTACAAGGAATGCTGAGAGACATAGCCCTTTCCTTATAATGGAAAGGCTGTGACAGCTCTTCTGTTTTGTAGAGAGCTTTGGAATACCCTCTTCCTTGCTGAAGTGACAATGATGACATGGATTAATTTTACATCATCCCTTCCAGTTTCTCATGCATTGAGTTTAAATGCTTAGCCTGTGTGCAGCTTTTAAGGAGTAGATTTAGTCCACCAGTCATACAAATATCTAAATAAAAATATTTTAGGAGCTGCACAAGATATGCTTATTTTCTACTGTAAGAAGTTTCTTCTTCGTGCTTTAGTTAGTGATTTAATTACATTACAAATTTCCTGAACAGTGAACTGGTGAAAGGTGCTGTATTGAAAAGTAAAATAGCATTCTTATGATAAGTCCTGCTTTAGATTTTTATATTTCAAACCTGTAATTTTTTTTTTAAAAAGAAAAGCATGTAGAAGTAAATTGTGGTGTTTTTTTCCCCCTGCTTTAATTAGTTCAGAAGATACATAAATGCATGAAACTTAGCTCTCCACTTGTTCTCTTGTTGCTTGTGAACAATAGAGGAAAGCCTCTGACCTCTTATTTTCTTATGGAAGCAGAACGGAGATTATGGCATTTAATAGTCTAAAGCTTTAAGTGTCACACTCCATTGCCGGAATTGAGGACCAAATTTCAAAATTTGGATGAAGTGGCAAATAGATAAACGAGTCAAAAGCCCAAATGATACAGTTGGTTGGTAAATGGTATCATGCACACGAAACCCCCAAACTAAACAGCAATTTCCATTAGAAGCTGATAATAGCAGTTGGTTAGCAAAGAATTTTAGAACAATGGGGTTGGATGGTGTACTCAGCCATTTTTTTACTGTATTTTCTCCTTGACGGCAAGACTAATAATTTCTGAAAGGTGTTTATATAGCCTGTTAAAAATCTACCCTTAAAAACCTACTCGTGATTCAATGAAGAGAGTCCCTCAGCAATTAATGTGCTTAATATTTTCCATTGAAAAGTATTCTTTTCACCATTGAATCTTCATTACTGTAACTTATGGCCCTATGAGCTATTTTATAGCCCATTATTTCTTGACCACAAGAATAAGGAAAATAGTCTGTTTCCATAACTTATATGGCTATGTTTATAATCTGGAAGATTTAAAATTATGTTTACTTTTACTTTACTTTTCTTTAGGTTACATTATATGTGACTTTCTGCCTTTCCTCTTATGAGATGTTCTCTAGATTTCTGTTTTCTCAAGGTTTAGTCCAGTATGTCTCTTCTGAATCTTCTTGTCCCAAAGCAAGAAATAATGCTTATGGTGAGCCTTAGGAATATAGAGGGAATGGGAGGTTGCCTTTCTGGATGATACTTCCTTTTATATGCCCCAGGGTCATACTTGTTTTTTCATAAGACTGTGATAGTACATGTAGTTTGTGGTTCACTGCTAGCTTCCCATGTGTTTTCTGAAGTGCTGTTTTGCCAATGTCTCCTTGTCCAGTAGATTATTCCCATGTGTATGCAGCGCTTGGTATTTTTTTATATCCTCTTTTTTTCCTGAACCTTTCTGCAGTTTGTCAAGAACATTCAGAAGAGTTTACTAGCTTTATATTTGCTAGTGCTGGACTAAGTATATCACCTGTCTCCACCCAAACCATTGAAGAAAACATTGAAGCTTCTTAGATAAATTGTCCTTCTGCTTTGACAGAATGACTACTCTTTCAGTACAGTTTATGAATTATTTTTCTCACTTATGTTCCAGCAGTTTTATAAATATAATTTATTTTTTTCCCATATGTAGTTGGTCATGAATTTGTAATTTCTTTGCATTCACTTTCTGTTGGTCTTCCCACCTATCTATCTTTCTACAGAGGTAGATAAGCCCTTGACCCCGACGATTAATGCCTACACATATCTTCATTAGCCAGTAGATATTTTAGCTAGAAACTAGAAAGAACCAACTTTCTGACACATACAGATTGTTGGTTCTTAAATTTACCATCTTAATTGCCCATAGCTTTGGAATAGAAGTAGGAAAAATAATTACATTTCTAGACTTCTGGCAAAGAGCTGCAGATCAATAAGAAACATGTGGCATTAAAACAAGCAGAATTAAAATATTTTGGGTTCTAGCTCGCATGTAGTCTTTTGCCTTGAGACATAGCACTAGGTATCAAATTACTTAACTCTTCTTAAGGTTAGGGAAACTCAAGTTTTGAGAGTGGTAAAGTATTACACGCTTTTGGTCCAAAAGTCTGCTTTCACATGAATGTATGTGTGGGAGATGAAATAAAAATAGCTTGCATCACATAGAAAGAGCAATGGTCATTAGTTGCAATGGGCAAACAATGGCAACAATAATTGGAAAATAGATTAAGGAGCAAACAATTCAGGAGTTTTCTGTTTGAGTTTCATCCAGTGTTGGCAAGTTAAATAAGATATCTCTAGGGCATCATTTAAATAAATTTTTACCATTCTAATTATTGATGAAGGGATAAGTCTGAAGTAAGAAATATTATAAGATTATCTATAGAGGAATTTTAAAAATTGCAAGAATACTTTAAAGCAAAAGACCCTCATTCCAAAAAAAGAAAAAAAGCACCTCTTCAGTGCATTCAGTGTATCAGGTCTGGGTATATCCTCCTATTGACTGATATTACTCCAATATTTCTTATACTGTAATCTCCAAAAAGTTACATGCCAGTGAATTTTATAGACTTGATCTTTCCACTGAACAATGCAGGAATAATCTCAGTAGGACTCAAGTTTCAGGCAGTGTAGTGAATCTGTTGTATCTTTCTGAAATGCCCTTTCTTGAACAATTTGCTTAAATACTTATTCAACATGTAGACATGATTTAAGAATATTATAAGGAAAAAGTCAGTGTGTTGTTGTTGTGTTGAATAAAACAATGGTCAAAAAAGGCTCTTTGAAAGATGAAAAACAATGCAATTAAAGTGAAGTTCTGTTATCATTTTATATTAATATTTTCTTTCCCTGTCTTTTTTTCAACAGCTCAAAATTCATTGTAGCCAAAGTAATTACACTGCAGGAATTTAATCTCCCTCAAATAGTACTTTTTACAGGGCCATGCTTGAATGGAAGTCCCATGAACAACGATGTGCATTGGACTACAGCCAGAAAAAATTACTTTTAAGATGCATACTAGTTTCAGGACTGATTAAACTGCTAGGTGAAAGGTTGGGGAGTTCAATGGAAAAACATATTTGGTATAGAGCTCTCTGAGAGTTTGGAGACTTTTTTTTTCTTTCTTGAAACTCTCAGAAGATATCAGGATTTTTAGCCTGAGCTACAGATAATACCTTTGAATAACAGAAGTATAGCAGTCCTATGCACATAATGTGAAACAGAAAGAAAAGGGAGATTTCTTTGTGATTTTCAGCTTTATGTATAAACAGCGAGTGAACACACTGCAAAATGCAGCAAATTATTTTGAAATGCTGAAACTCAGAGCAGAAAAACTGCATAAAGAAAAATGTGAATCTTGGCAGGCAAGAATAATTAAGATCATGACTACGTGAAAGTCTTTAAAAATAATGACAACGCTCCGAACACTCCATATTGTTAAAGAAATTTTTTCACATCCTTCAAGATCTTGGCAAAAAATGATCTGTGATCTGGTGAAGATAATTGTTTTCCTGATGAAGATATATATCTCTCCACTTATCAAAGGACTAGAAATGAAGAGTTGGGCAAGGTGAAACTGAATTGACACAAAAAAACTGGTGATGGCTGTCTCATAATTTTGCCTTTAGATAATTCTTTCATGGCTGTGTCAAGAAAATAGTTTTATATAGTGTAGGGATCAGTTTCTGGGTCTTTCAAGGCTAACCAAACTTGACACTGGTTACTCTGTTGTATAACCAATATGTATTAGCTGTGGGAAAAGATTTTACCTGTTTGAGTGAAGTCCACTAAACTGATAAATTTTCCCCTGTGCAAATACATATTACTGGAATGTTTGTATTTCTCTGTTATTATGGCATTATTTCATGGAAATTTTATGATTTTAATAATAACTTGTGCATACTGTAATTTGAACTTTCTTGGTCATATACCAAGATACATCTCAGTGTTACTTATCTTGACTTTTCTATGGATTTACAGTGCCCCTCAAATGCATAACACTGGCATTGTCAAACCAACTGTGTAAATCTACCACTCTTCTCCTCTCCCTCTAATCAATAACGCCATTGCAAAAGATGCCCGACCTTACTTATTCTGCTTGTCACACATCAGTAACTTCACCTAGCGCATACTGAGTGCTTGTCAAGAGTTAAGCCTCAAGGGAGCTCCAGTGCTGGGTTACAGGGAAGGAACAAGGGCAGGAGGCATGTCCTTTCCTGCCTTGGCAGGAAGGGGGCACGCAGAACCAGGGTGCCGTGCAGCCGGGGTGCACAGCTGCACGTGTGGTGGTGGCTTGCTGCTGGTTTGCTGCTTGTCTGGCTGGGTTCCATGTTTCCCATCAAGCCTTGTGCCAGCACAGCTTTGTTATGGACCCTTTGACGTGCTTGGGAAACAGCATCTCACCTGAACCACTCATTACTTCAGCTCACTGAGAACTATGATCAGCTAGTTCTGCTTTATAGCTTTCTTTACAGCCTGTGTTTGCTGTCGTTGAATTCTTCCTGATTTATGTCAGTGTGATGTCAGAGCAAGCCTTTCAGTTTAAATCTCTGTTGAAATCTTATCTTGCAAACAGTAACAGTTTGCTACTGTCACTGTCTGAACTTGGTCATTTTAGTTTTCCTCACTCATGTAGTGTTGGTTTGTTTTATGTAGTTATGGTCCTACCAGCTGGAAACACCATATTCTGCTTTGGGCAACTCTAGGTTATTAGGTTATGAATGCTAAAAATTATGAGCAGTGCTTTAATTTGCATAGTTATATCCACACATCATCCAGAGTGAGTAAAAGCCAGATTGTAAAATACTTACAATCTCTTGAAATACAGCCAGCCTCACAGACCAGATCCATCCGTCTTCATTAATTTGTATACAGTTCTTTTACCAGAACAAACTTTCTGAAGGTACTTGCATGAGAATGCTGAAACAGCTGCACAACTTTTATTTTGAAGAAAAAAAAGTTGAGCCTCGGAACAGTGTGTTTTAAAGAGAGAGAGAGAGAGAGTGACTCTGCATTTAAGACTTTGACCAGCATGTGTAAGAAGTGCTCTCATGGCTGGAATAATCTAACAAATTTTTACCTGGGTAGTACTTGGCAAAGCTCCCCTTTTTTCTTGCACAGTTGAAAGGAATCCAGTACAATTCCGTACTTAGATCAACTTGACTCCAGTTTTGCACAGACTACCCGGTTTGGTAGTGCACGGTTGTGCCTGGCTTATGTGGCCTCTATGGCCCTTTTCTGCTCCGCTGTCAGAAAGAGGGAGGGAGGCTGCCCCCAGCACCAAAATACCATTCTGTGTGCTCTCTGCAGCACAGTAGCTAAGAACAAGTTTCCCGATTACTCCCTGGTCTTTTTGGAGTTATTTGCTGGAAGAAGTCTTTTCCCCCACTTTAAATGGATGATTGTGTTTCAATCAAGAAAAAGCATCTCCAAAGACCAATCTTTAGGTAAGTGATGCTATAATTACTTTGAATTTAAAATGTATGAACTTTCCTCTCTACATTCTATTTTTTAACTTAAAGTTCATATGCAAACATACAAAAAATTGTTCAAGAGTAAGAGTTTAATATTGGGTAGCCGAGTAGCATATTAGATGATTTTGGTACTCCGAATAAATTTTTTTCACTTGTACTGAGACTTTTTAGAAGTTCTCTTTCTTCTCCTCTCTGTCATGTGTATTCTCTAAAGTTTTGTCCGAGTTTGTCTTTGTTACAAAAGAGGAGCAGCATAGCTGTTGTTTTCCTATGACTCTGCAGTCCCTCGGTGTATTCTGGAATTATAAAGCTGTTTAAAATTGGAACATGATTCTTGATTCATTTAACTGATTATGTCTGGGTGGCAGAGTTCTAATCCTTGAAACGATACACCTTTCAGAGTAAAATGGCTTGCTTGCTGGGACGTGCAGACAAGTGCTTAGAGTATAACTTTAACCCGTAAGACTTCCGATAGGAAGAGTTCAAGTTTAAAAAGTAGTAAATTGCAGTTTTTGTGAGGAGGTTCTTCACTACTTCATACGTATGTTAGTTTGATCTATGAAACATTTTAATGATGATTTTAAAGTAAATTATAATATTATTTTTACAGATCAGGATTAGATCCAGTTTACTTGTGCTTTTTAGCACAGGAGACCCCCTGGCCAGTCCTAGCTTCAGACCAAGTGACCTTGAGGGGGAAATAATTTATCTCAAACTACTGTGAATAAGGATGCAGTGGCTGCAAGATTAAATAAACGTGCAGTAGTTCACACTTCTGTTGATACGAGTGGTGATTTCTTTAACAAAACTCCAGCTCTTACTGGGTGACATCAGTAGGATATTGTAACCACAGTGTTGATATGACAAATAAATACAAGATTATAGATGGTCCCAGAGCAAATACAGGATTGTTATTTATTGGATGGCCACTACTGATGTCATATATTACGGGAATACAATAATGGTTGGTATCGCAGCTCCAGAGTAAGTTCAGACAGGTAGTCATGCCAGGATTATGTCCTCCTAATCTTACATGTGGAGAAATCTTTCATTAGTATTATAGTTACGGTGCAGAAGGAGAATCCAGGCATTAAAAGGTTACTATGGGAGTGGAATGACCTAACTGTTAACCTTAAATTTGAATGTCCTGTGTGGATTTGCTATGCCATGTATACCATAAATTAATTTAAACGTTTTGCACTTTGCTTGAATAAAGTTGAGTTAAGGAGTTACTTCACAGAAAGCTTATGACTTACGCTGAAGAGATATTTGAAGTGGTATCTTTTTATTTAAGGTAGTAGTTTAATTGAATGCTTTTCTGTTTAAACATAAAGAATTATTTTTAAGGATGTATGATAATTATCCCATAAACTGTAACTTAAAAAAAATTTAAACAGACATTCTTCACAGTCTTTTGGGGCCATTAGGATTGCGGGTGAATTAAATGCATATTTCCTGATGTGTTTGCATATCTGCTATAGAAATCTGCTGAAGCTAGTGTAGTACTGGATAGTTTGCAAGATGTTTCTTAACGGATGTTTCCCTAAATTGTCTTGTGGGAGTGAACTTAATGAAATACAAGAAGTTTCAACATTTGTTACCAAAATCCATTCCTGCAAATCAGTTCTAAATACAGAACAGCAACTAACTACTGTTGGCATGCTTAATCCAGAGCAAGAAAACCCCTAATATGGAAAGCCCCCTAAGAGTCCATGGCTCTGCAGTGACTCTTCTGGCAAAAGATCTCTAATACTACAGTAAATGCTTAAGAAATGTTTCCAAGGTCGAGACCAGCAAAATATTTTAGGCAGCTCAAACAGAAAGACAATCTCCGTATGCCATAAAGATCGTATCATGTACAATAAATACAGATACTATCATAGTACATTAAAGAGCTGGTTTTTTTAATGTGTGTTCATTTCCTTATAACTTTGGAAAATGTTTCTCCAGTGAAAAAATGTTTTTATACAAGAATTGTGAATATTTAGCCTCAGTTCTTTTAATTCTGTAATTTTCTCTCCATGTAGGTAAAATGGTTTTACTGGGCACAAATGTTACATTGAGGTAACTGAATCAGCAGTCTAGTCAATTTTTCTCTCAAAGGAAAGAGAAGAAAATATCAAATTACACAAATTATATATATATATATGTATATATATATCTCTCATATTTAGCCATGTTTCACCTACAGCTGACGCTAATTAGGGTTGCTCCTAAAAATCAGGTCTTTCTTGAGAGCTATTTAGAACTTAGTAAGTACACATGAATATCTTCCTACTTAGGAAAGTTACCTTCACAGTGCATCTGTACTTTTACTTGAGTTGCCTTCTCAGTACTGTAAAAGATAGGTTGAGTATCTACTTTGAATAATCTCTTCAATATTACCAATACTTTACATAGGAGTGGGATAGGTATTACATTTCAACATGGGTAACTCAATAATAAAAAGATATTTGTGACTAATTTTCAAAATTTTTGTAAGTTCTGAATTCATGAAGAAGTAAAAATATAAAAATACTGGGAACAAAGTGTAACGTTTGGTATTTGCTACCTAGTAGTGCTTGGAAATAACTAAAAAATTCATTCAGAAATATAACTGTAAAAAAGCCAAGTTTATGAATCACATTCAGCTGATTACTAAAGCACATCAATTTGGATAAAATTTTGTAATTGTGTCAGAAACCGACTGGCAAATACTTAGAAATTCCTGCATTCCTTAATATCAAAAGAACAGTCTGCTGTATGTGAAGGTGTATTTCAACAGAACTTGTAGATTGAATATTCGCTGGCTATTTTCATGCTAACATAAATTACTGAGGACATTCAATTTCTTTTTTTTAATTAAGAACTGCATCTTGAGCATGTTTGCTATAACTGGAGATGGTGAAATTAATTCAAACAATAAACAAATCATCTTTCTCAAAGAAAGTACTGGGAACTTTATGGCTCTAACATTTGAAATTGGACTGAATAAAGCCATGTAAAATATGCTTTAGGGAACATATCCTTCCCTGCCAACAGCATAGATTAGATGACATAGTAGGCATTTTAGTTCTCAAATTTCTATAATTTCTATTGCCATAAGAATCTACATAGTCATTGTCCAAATCTTATACTGAAGCTAACATTTTTCTGCACTCTGCTTCAGTCTTTGGGGTGGATGGATTGTATGACTGATGTTCCTGGTCTTCACTGTGAATAGGAGCAAAAGGATCAGAGTATCATGAGAGTTGATGGTTTTTTGGTGCCTCTGCCTTGGCAGGATTCAAGAACGCCTGGAATTATTTCAAGAAACCCATGGTCTTTTGAGATTTCTAGATCAATGGCAGTTGGATAATAACAAAGAATTTGTCCTTGCTGTGTAACATCTTTGATTTAAGGTTCTTAATAGTTTTAAAAAATATTAATGTGTTAGCTTCAAAATACCTCTCTTCTCTCTTCTGCACATTTTTTGTGGTCTCACACAAATTTGGATCAAAGGTTTTCCCTTAGAGCAGCAGGGACAGGAAAATAGGGCTCATGGTGCTGAAAGCATGAGAAAGAAAAAGGGTGAAAAACACTTGTTTTCCAACTCTTCAGGGACCTCTATTATCTTTTCTATGGTGTCTGCATGTGAGAGAAGCTCCTTGCACAGTTCCTGTTGTTCCAGTATCTTTGTTCGTTGTATATATGAATGTTATATTAACTGCAGTTAACTAGACTGGATCTCTCTGTAACTTTGAATTCTCCTTTACTAAGAAAATGACTTAGTCCAGTCCTTTAGGTCTTTTGTTTCTAGTCTCTTAAAATATATATGGCTTAATCATTATTTTAACTGGATGCTGATGCTTACTGTAATCTACTGGCAGAAAGTATTCCAAAGTGATTTTTACACTGCTGCAGAGTACATAGGTAATTCTATACTGTATATACTGTACAGTATATTGTAAATGTTTACAAAGACCTGCTTTCCAGAAAATGTTTATATTATTGTAATTTGTGGAATAAGAAGAATCTGTACCAATAACTTTTGAGGTTTTTTTTTTTCACTTACATGTGGTGTAATAAAATACAGAAACAGTGTGTTTTGTGACTTCTAGACATTATAAGCTTTTGGCAGAGGCTTTTCTGCTCTTGAAAAAATACACTAACAAGTATTTTGTAGCAAAAAATAACCATGAGTGTAATACCCTTACATGGCTTCTCTTCTATTTCCTTTCTTTTTTTTTTTTTTTTTTTTTTTTTTTTTTTTTTTTTTTTTTCCCCTCTCCTGCATGCTCAAAATATTCAGGAGTTTTACCAAGTACTAGCAAATACATCCTCATGCTATGCTACTCACTCCTATTTGTGAGTTCTATCTTACTCTCTTTTTTCTGTTGCTTCAATATAGCATGTACTGAACAGATGTATTTGTGTTTTGCATGGCTGTAACTGATGTTTGTGCATTTTCAGTTAATGTTTGTAGAAAAGGTACCAAATCAGAATAACATATGAAGAGGAAACAAATTACTCAGTAAAAGAAAAATAAATATGTACCTCTGGACAGCCTAGAAAGTGATAGATTTTGTCTGTTTAAAAGCTCATAAAAAATAATGTTTTCTCTCCTTATTTCTAGCGGCCTTTAAATTAGTCCAAATTATTATTATCATTATACTTGTATGTAGGGAATAAACAGATGTATGGGAAACTTTACCAGGTTTATGTTGAATTGTGCACTGTGATTATCATGAATGTACATTTTATATCATTATTGCTAGTGATAGCTTAATTGTAAATTAATGTAGCATATTAATTTAATGAGTGACAATTTATTCCTGTGGTGTAGGAGGAAGGTGGGCAGAGAAGAGAAGATGCAGTCATCCTTTGCTTCTTGCGTTAAGAAAAGGCTGGAATGTAAAAACACAGTGCCACAAGAAGACCCTGAAATCAGAGCCTGTTTCTTGATTACCCCTTGCCCTAATGGCAAAGTTTGCTGCCACCTCTGCAGAGCTGCATATAGTTCATAGCCATGACCACCCTGTTGGTGATATTGCTAAAGGTATTTTCTACCTATATGCTTGCTTCTGCCTCTTCCTTTGTGGCTTTAATGGCTACACTAATTGGTAAATACCTGAAGATGTTACGTAGTTGTGTTTTTAAACTGTTGATAGTTTTTTTTTTTTTTTTAAATGGCAGTACGTTAGAAGAGCTAACTTAAAAATTTGAGTGAGGAAGACAACGGTGTAAAAAAGCAATAATTAAAAAATTGGACTTTGGGAGGAAGATCAAAAGGACTGGAGCATCTACTCTGAGCGTAATAAGAAGCTATGAAGAAAAAGAATTTGGTTGAAGCAATAACTGAAGATGTTGTGTGGAGTGTCCAGAACATTATGAAGGGCGCTCATAAGGTGTAAAAAGTTCTTAGATATTCAGGCTAATAAATTATACTGTTCTTGAGAACCATGGAATTTCTAGAAGATGGTGGAAAAGAAGATAAAATGTAAAGCAGTACACTAAAAAATTTGGACAGTAGGTGGCATTTTGTAAATTAAGAAAGCAGGAGAGACAGAACATTAGATTAAGTATAGGAAAAGTATGGAGAATCCAGTTTTCAGAGAGATGATACACATTTATTCAATAAGTAGATTGAAAGGAGGCAGAACCAAGTAAGTTAGAAATGCAAAAGAAAAGGAGCAAATGTCTTACATTTGCTTTTGTAGCTTAAAGCTGTTCTGACACATTTGAACAGCTGTCCAAATGTTAATATTCAACCCCTTAATTATATTAGAAGAATGTGAATAAATACATTGTAGGAATTTCAGCAAAAAAAAAAAAAAGAGGTTTAAATTAAATGAATTGGTAGGATGTTATGACATAGCATGCTTTATAATATAGATAGCTTGGCCATAACCAGATTGAGATAGGAAATTAGAGGAATGTTTATAGCCATGCCAGTAATAGTATTGTAGATTGCTATTGAAATGATGGGGGAAATGCTGACTGGTTTTAATAATGGACTTGTGAAAAGGACTGGTTGTTCTGATACTTTCAACAACTGAAAAGAAAAGTTTTTGGTGGATGAGTACTGTTACATTTTTTATATTTTAGTCTACTAAACTTGCTAACTTAAGACAGTTCATTAATGAGGGCATGCTTATTTATTTAAGTGAAAAGCATTTTGTTTTCTATTGTTGTGTATCCAGTTTTGTTCTGCCCTGGGTTACGCTCTCTAGGGAACATATCATATGAAAACCAATGTAGCCTATGTATCTCAAGCTTTTTCTTACAACTTTCTCTTTACTTTTTTCCTACTTAATCAGGAACTGATTTAACACTAACTTTGTCGGTAGACTTCTGAAGAGGAAATGTTAAGTGAGAAGTTGTGTGTTCAGTGATTAACATTTTCATCTCTAGGGATTACTTTTAGTTGGAATTAAAGTCTCATTTACACGGTTTGGAAGAACATTCTCAGGAAAGTCAGCTAATGCCTCAGCCAGGATCAAAAGGAGGTAATTTTTCAGGTAGAGCAGCAGCAGATCAGGCATTGATCGCTGCTTTTCAGAGGAGTTAAGAAGGGAAGAGTGGAACTTCTCCTATTACCACTGAAGAGATAGGAGTGATTAGCAGTGACTGTACAGCTGTCACCTGACTTTGTGGCAGTACTCCTTCAAGAGGAGATAGCACGGAAGAAGGTACAAGATAAAGTTCAAAAGAAGACAGTGAATTTTTTGCACATCCTGGAAAACAGAGAGGATGATAATCAGCAAAGGAATTCTGTTGAGGTCTGAGGATGAATTAATTTTTATCTTGGTGGGGAAATCTTTCTACCTCCTGTTTTTCTCTGAAAAATCAGGTGTGAAAATATAATTAATTCTGGAGTGGAATTAACTTAATCTGGAGGCAGATTGAAGGAGTAAATTATACGTGCAAGTGTTTGGGGTGCTGGCTTTGTGGAACATTGTTTTGTCAGACCTAATAGCCATGAAACCTGCTGTTATGCTGCGTTCTTCACTTTTTTGAGACAAGACCAATGAGTAAAGAAGAAACTGTAAATGGATATGGTAAAAAGAAAAACATTGGCCCACCCATATATTTAAAAAAAAGTCATAGGTTTAAATCACCTGGTATAATTTAAGAATACTTTCTACTTTCCTGACACATTTGTTCCTGCAGCTCCCACAGGGTACATGGTACCTGCCTTGTCTCAGGTTAATGTGCTTTGTACCTGTGTAAAAAAAGGCAGTGATGAAAACCTTGTCCAGTGCAGCAGCTCCACCAGGAAAATGCAATGAGTTAGCAAAGGCAATATGCCCTGTCTTGCACGTTTAAGTAGTAGGCAGGTTTTACATGTTGTAAAGGCAGAGCTTTTAATTTGTCTCTGTCCTGGTGAGAAGGTTATGTTGGAGAAGGATATGTTGGAGCATGGCTTAGCACCTGGCTGGGGTCAGGGACTGGGATGAAGGGAGGTCTCTTGCCTCTGTATCTGCAGGTGGAAATTAGGAGAGGAGTGAGGGGAGGCTGACTCCTGCCAGAGGCAGCATCAAAGAGGGGAAGTGAACTTCCTTTATACAGATTTTAAACAGCTGTTTCTATCAAACCAGGCTGAATATCTTCCAGCATAATCCTGGCTAGATCACAGGGATCTTGTGACCTTCAGTTTGAAAACCAGACTAGGATGACTTTCTGGGTTTTCAGTTTGCCCATGTGCCCATAAATGCACTCGATGTACAAGAAATCCTTATTCACCCATGTAGTGCAACCATATATTTTGGGGTTGGTTATAGTGTTGAAACGCTCATTAGTATTTGTTCATTAATCTACTTGGAAATCATCTTTACTAAATAGGAGAATGAGAACAGGGTATGTCAGGAAGAAATGACATTTAAATATTTCTTTCATTTTTTTTTCCTGTCATAGACTTAATATTTCAGTATATTCTGTGTTTATAATATTTTGACTTGCCCTTAAGGAGCTATCAGATAATGGAATTAAAAATTAATTAAAAATTAATTTCCAAACCTGAAGAGAACAGTAAAGAACAATCCACTGGGTATTACAGGAATCTTCACTTCTGAAATGTTTAATTTTCCACTAAACAAGCTTACACTTGCAAGCATTCATTTTAATGATTCAAAATTTCACCTTTTATGTAGATAAAAAGGCAGATAATAGAAAAAATGACAGAAACTGTCTACCCACCTAAGAAAGATAACTATATTGATTTACTTTTTAAATGAATCTGAAGGTGAAAACAGGATTTGGCAAGGCATTAAAAAGAATTTATATTTTAAATATTTCTAAGTTTTTGACATGACTGATGCCTATGAGGCAATAATGGCAAAGCCATGAAGAAAATCAGCAAAGCCAAAAGAGGAACTGAGGAACAGTTTACAGAAAGCTTTGGAAATGTAATCCCAAAGTACTTTCTGAATTCTGCTCTTGAGAATGATTTTGAAGTTGTTTTAGAAATACAAATTTTCATGACCTTTATAGACAACTGTTACAGTTTATTGGCATAAACCTGTGGTTTTCTGAGCTCAGCTGCTAATGTGCAAAAGTGGACTTATTGGTATGTTCTCTGATAAGAGATTAGTTGGCCATTGCAACGCTACCTTTAAAACAATACCACTTGCTTTAATGTTCTTTTCTGGCAATGTGGTTTTATTCAAACTTTGGAAACCTGAAATTCAGCAGGAAAGAGGGGGGAATACAAAGGACTTGAAAGTTTCATGCATAGTACAGGATCATCTAGAAATACTAACTTGATTAATACAGGCAGTTCAGTTATGTTAGCTGTAAGTAATACCTTAAGTTATATGCATAAACTTGTACGTCACCTTAGATACTCTGTGTCTTCATTTTTATAGTGTGATCTCAGTGTAAAATTAGCCTTCCCAATGTAAAACTAACCAAGAAAATGTAGATTTTCTTCTGGTACCAAGCATAATTCATTTTCAGCTTCCCTATTTGTCTCCACAAGGCATTATGTTGTGTTGTGGAGACATAACAAAATTTTTATTTTTAACAAGAAGCGTGCATGGAAATGTAGAAAAAGAAATATTTTCCATTACTACATCTTTAAGTTTTGAAATTATTACTATAATACTAGGAGACGTAAGTCAGGAATGTTGGACGATTACAAAAAGAGCAAGCGAAGAAATTGCAAATCATGGAAATATGATTTATTGATCAAATATTTGTAGAAATTATATCCATGGTGAACTACTATAATAGGTACTTTCTGAGCATGGATATTTATAGATCATTGTACTGTTATGAAAAAGCTTGCCCTGAATTTATTAATCTTGAAGATTATGCTTTACCATAATAAAAATAAATCCGACATTTTCTATTACTACTTTTTGCACTGTTACCATTTAGTAGGCTCAGTCCAGATTGAGACTCTTTTATGCTAAGTGGTGTACTGATAGAGACTGTATGTGCACTTTGATAGATTCATAAAAAGTTTAAAGTTTTAGAAATCTCATCAAAAGGAAAGGATAATTCAGGGGCTGACTGTGGATGGATATTCAGTGAGTTAAGGAGAGAGAAAGCCAGGCACGTAGCTGATACTGGAAGTGGAGATCAATTCGTAGTTAAGAGTGGCAGAGGAGTCAAGCCTTGATGTTTTTAAATGGAGAAGATCACTGCATACTGGTACTGGGAGGGGAAAAGACCTGGGGTTTTGGAAAGGTTGAAGAAAGAGCTGGTGATTGTGAGTGGGAAAGGATACAGGAAAGGGGAGAATTGAGAGGATCAGCCATGGCGTAAGCAAGTTAAGCTATGTTTATATTGTAAAATAAGTCTGAATAATCTCGTTCCCTTACCTGTACACAAGTTGCAACAGAGACATGGTGTCTCCAGCACTGTGTGTGCCCGTTGCTGCTCCGGGAGCCACTGAGGCACCCCAGAAGCTCACGCTAATGCAGGGCTTGCAGTGACTGCACAGTGACTTCTGGCAGTGTCAAACCAAATTTTGAGTGTTCCTCTTTCCACTGCAAGGTCTCTCCCTGCTGCTCCGGATTTCTGTGCTTCCTCTGTACTTTTTTTCAAGCCGACTCCTTTGTTTCAGAAGTCTCTTCATAATTCCTCAGTTAATATTCAATGTGACTGATGGTTGTCTTCCTCTTTGATGTAAATGTTTTCGGGAAAGCACCCTTTCAGAGAGTTTTGTGTACCCCAGTCACACACAGTATTTACACTCATGCTCCTATTTTAACATCTTATGTTATCTGGCCCTTTTGCTGTAGATGTACCCTGCAGGCACTCCCACAGATGCAGAGAAAGAGTCAGGATTTTAAATACAGGATGTCAGCACTAGAATTGAACTTGTTGATTGAGGTGAAGATGTAAATATATAAAACAATGTAAAAGGCAGTGGCTTTTGTGGCAGAGGAACACTAAGAAATTGGATGGGAGTTTGTGGAATTGAGAAAGGGAGGATGATGAGAAACTTTACGGAGATGATGTGAAGCAAAAAAAAGAAAAAAAGAAAAAAAGAGAGAAAAATGGAGAGTTAAGAAGTTAAAGCAAAAATAAAAGTGGAAGAGAATTAATAACAATATAGTGAGTAATGTGGAAATGTAAAGATAAGGAGGTGGTGAGCTGACAAATAAATTAATGTGAATATGGTCATTTGCAGTTTTACATGCGTACTCATCCTTAATATACTAAAACATAAATTAAGTTAATTACTCCATGTTATCTGTAGGTAGACTACAGGTAGTGACACTGGTGAAATGTATTAAATATTTAATGTTGGCATGATGATCTGTTTGGGACACTGCTGGTGTGCTGTTTTGTACTATTCCCAGACAAACTTTTCCAAGGCTGACAATGAATTACAAGATCAGTTGCTGAGTCAATTTCCAACTGACATGAGCGAGCTTTGAAATATCTGACTTTTTATGGTACTTCAAGGGACCTGAAAAATCCACTCAAGATGATGATCCTAGTGGGGTTTGGTTTGTATTTTTTTTTTTTTGGCAAAAATTAAGGAGAGTAATTTCTTGATCACCAGAAATGTTGACATTCCAGGCCTGTAACTAGTATTTGAAACATTGCCCAACAAAGAGAAATTAAGTCTGCTTTATTCTTCTGTACTGCCATTCTGCTTGTTGGAGCTTTGGAGCTCAAAGTTTTTCAGTCCATGTTCAGACCTTAAAGAATGCTGCTCTTGCTATGTTGTGGTAGTTGTTGTGGGTTAATGTTTGTACTTTTTGAGGAGATTACTTTGGTTCCTGGTGGCATCAACTGAGAAGCATTTTGTCCTGAGCTATCTTTTGAAAATTCTTAATCTCCTAGCTTTAGAAAACCCAGTTTTCAGTACCAGAATAACAGGTCTTGTTAACCTCTCATTTGAAAACTAATTGTAGTTTTGTGTGACTTTGGATAGACATGGGCTGGAACTTTTATTTTATGTAAAACAGGTAAAATGCACTGGAGTAAAACTAATGTACTGCAGTAACCTTCTCTGTTGATAATGAACAATTACGAGAAAATGTTTTAACATTGTTGTGAACCAAATTAATAGCTTCCTCAATACTGAAGAAAGAATTTCAGCACTATAACATGCTTTATAAAAATTAAAATTAAATTAATATTATGCCTGAATAACTGGGATGTTGTTTCTAAGTAATTAACAGCATTTTCTTCTTGTTTTGAACAAAACCAAATTATCGAATCCCTGTAAAAATGTGTATAGATTTTAAACAATTTTCAGCAAGACTGATCTAGCCAGAATGATTGCCCCTTCAGGGCCCAAATTAAAATAAACTGTTGTGTTACCATGTCTCCCCTTTTACATTCCATCCTCTTGGAATGTGAAAAACAGCTTTAATGACTCTATTACCTGATGTAAAACCAGACTGCATAAAGGTTTTGTTAGAAAACCTGAAGTCTATGTCAGTGCAGGCTAAGCTACATTTGGGTCCTGACTGATTCCACAACCTGACTTAGCTTCTTTGCATATTCTGTCAGTATCTGTGCACTACAATGAGATATGCTGTGAAAACATGCCCCGTTCAAAAAGTTTGTTCCCTCAGTGTATGGAGAAATAGTTTGTCATCACCTTCTTTCTAAGAATGTTTTCCCTATGTACTTCTCTGGCTTTCAGTCATATCTTTACTTGAGAAAAGGAATACAGTTCTTCAGTATTTCCCTTCAGGTGATGTTTCCTAAATTTCTGGGGTTCATTATTGTTTTCCTTTCAGTCTGTGGTATGTCTACAGCTTTCTTTGAACTGTGATTCCACCAAATGGACAGATTATTCCAACAAGAAGTTATTTAGGCTTAGTTGATGGAAAAAAAGGTGTATCTTACTGCACACACAAGTCTCTCACATCACCTCACCAAGACTTGGTTTTTTGTGTTATCCGTTCTTACCCATGTTATCATTCCCAGTATGATTTCCAGATAATTCTGTTGCTGCTGCTTTATCATCTCCATCTCCTTTCTGTAACATTTTTTCAGTTGTCTATATTAAGTATTATTTTGTGTGATGAGGAGCATTTCTCCAAATGAAAGTATTACCTAATCTCCTAGGTACTTGCAACTTTACCCATTCTGGTGCCTTTCACCAGCTCTTATCACTAAGCTTTATTTCTCCAAAAGAATATGCAGTTCTCTTCCGTATAGATCTGAGCTGGTATCTTCTGATACCCAGCTTGAAACGTGCTCTTTCTTTGTCAGTGAACCACTCCTAATTATTTATTCAACCAGACATCCTCTTCTTAGGTAGTTTCTTCAAAGTTGTATTTCCTTACTTTCTTTATGAGAATATCTCAGTAGGACAGCAGGAAAGACTTTAATAAAGTCAATATATTACATAAACATTTCCTCCTTACACGCTAAACCAGTTAGTCTAGCAAAGAAAATTAAAGAGGTTTTACATTATTTGCTTTGGGCATACTAATTTTGGCAGTATTTTGTTACTTTTTAAAATGTATATGTTCTTATAAATTGATTTGTTAACAGAGATTTGTTTCTTTCTGCGAATCCCAGTTAAATGGATGGATATATTTCATAGGTTCTTCTTGACCTCCCCAAAGATAGGTATTATGTGCCTTTCTTTGGTCCTTTAATACCTGCCCTCTATTAGTTTGTAAAGCTATAAGTAATGACTGAGAGCAAGATTCACTTGTTCCTTAAGTATGTAACAGTGAATTTCATCGTGCTTTACATATGTAAATCCATGTTAGTTTGATTCATTTTATGCCTCAACCTTTCCAATTTTGTTCTCATTCATACTGTATTTCTTTTGTTCCTTCCTTTTTCCTTCCTTTTCTGATAACTGTGACCTCCCAAGATTTCATCATTGTAAGAGAAATTTGTTTGCACTTTCCTATTATAGCATATTTCTATTATTGTGCTTAAAACAGAAATAATGGCCTATTATCCCCCTCCTTCTGTAAATATCTCTGCTTCTTGAAACAATTAGTCGCCCCCAACTTCTTCCTATATACTTTGTGCTCTCTGCCGAGCATTTTATGAAAAAGCCCTCAGAGCTCTTGTCTCATTATCTTTGTGTGCTTTTGGCAATTTTTATTCTTCCTCATCTTGGTAATTTTCTGTAAATTTGTTTCATTATTTTATCTCTGTGGTAGTCGTTTAATGAAACTACTTCTTCCCAAAGCCCCTATATCTTTCCAGCCTTTTTACTTGACACCATTTTTCTCCATGTTTATTTCTGAAATTTATTTATCTCTTTTGGGCTTTTATCGTCAGCTGGAAGTAAGAGTTAGAACACTTGCTGTGCCACTGATTGCTTCACTGCTCTGAGGAGTGGTTCTAGCGGTGCCATCAGTGATCACGGATAAGCAGCAGCAAGCAGAGAACTGATCATATGCCTCAGGCAGAACATTTTTTGACCACTATTGTGCATTGACTCCTCCTAGCAGAAGAGTGAGGTGCGAATTCTCTCACCAGCAGAGATAACTTCTTTTGATAGAAGATTTAGGATCTTGGTGGATAAAGGGCTTGCAATGAAGGTAGAACACTGTCTTCCATGTGAGTAGGCAGTGGCCGGTCTTAGGCAGCTGCTGATGTAACTGCAGTCTTCACTAGTTAGCTAATTTCCTCAATCCATGCACGAGGTTCATTTTGAAGAAGTCTATTTTTGTAGGAAGTTTCACAATCAAACCATGCCCTCCTGCTGCTCTCCTGAAATACGGAGGAGCTTCCTTGGCAAACATCTCCCAGGCTGAGTGATGCTTCTGCCCAGCTTTCTGTGGCAGAAATACAGAGTCTGGTCATTATCACCAGGGTGGATGTCCCCAGTGTCAAGATCATTATGTGGGCCAAGACTTGCCAGATGCAGACTGAAGAGGAGATAGTGATGTTGACATAATTTTGCTTTCCACCCGCTCTGATTCTTCTCCTCTGTAGCATCTTAAATAGCAATGGAAAGACCTGCCTCTGTAACTGTTACCACTAGGTGAATGTAGCAGGCCAATTCAGTTTGTCTCCCAGCTTCATTAGAGTACTTCTACACAGCCAGATCAGTATGACATCAAGACCATAGTAATGCTTAACCGTATCTTATAGCACACATTACAAACCAGTATCTGTTACAGTATGCTTGCCTATGAGGTGGAGAAACTATATCAGAGCTGCAGGACTGAATATACCAAAAAAGGTAGAACCAAGGCACTAGTTAAAAGACTGGGAAGACTACATGGTCTTAGCTGTCAGGAATCAGCTCCCAGAGGAGGGCCTGTAGCAGTAGCTTCTCCTTCGTTCTAGTGAAAAAAAAATGTTTACATAATTGCCAGAGGAGATTGAAATTAGTCTGTTTGCCTTGGCACTGAAAGAATTGCTCACGTGGGCAATAAAGCCATGAGTTACCACCTTTCATTTAAAGATGGAATATGACTCCAACTAAACGTAGCATGGGCTAACACACCAAATGCAAATTTATGTATATTGTGCTGGTAAATCAGCTGTGAACAAATGCAGGAATAAAAGCAAAATGAATTAACCATGCTGATGGCTCTCTAGAGAAGCGTTCAGTTTAGTTTCTCTTGCAAAATCAAGTGAAACCTAAAAAACTAGACAAACAGCATGGATTGCATACATTACAAATTCTTCATGTTTAAATGTTTACAAACACACTTGCTGTTCTGCAAGTGTTAATTTAAAATAAGAGGGATTTTTTTCATACAATAAATTCTCCTTATTTTGCATAGTTAATATTCGCAGAGTAGAGTGATTAGATGAATTGTATATCTGTCATCACTGTCTCAAGACGTTGTATAGATTCTGAACAGATCTATTAATGTCATATTTTTCAGGTTGCAGCACAGATGTTTGAAACTTCTATGTAAAGCGACCTTCTGAGGTTGCCAAGTATGCAATTATAGAAACTTGCAAACTGGTTTGGTAAAAGGAATTGATTTCATTATATCCATATTTTTTTCCTGATTATCCTTTGATGTTGTTTCTTTACTAAGTAAAGATGTGATCCTGCAAATAATTGTGCCCGTGGGTAGTCATTAGAAGTCTAATGAAATCAATGAAACTGCACATAAGATAGCACTGTACTTGACAGTTTGGGTTTCACAGTGTCAGTCCGTAGAAGGTAAACTGGCAATCTGACCAACACAGATTTGGATTGAACAGAGTTATTTTTAATTCCATTCTCCTACTAATGCAAAGTAAAACATTGACTTCTGTACTACATGTAGTGATGATCAAATTGCTTTTACATAAAAACGATGATATTTGTAAGAATTTGTGAGAATGAAAAGGAAATGTCAGCAATCTGGACGTAATTGTAAATTTTTCTCTTTAAGACAATGTAGTCAAAAGTTTGAGTAAGTGTGGCATACAAAACTGTTGTTGATTCAGTTCTCAACATAGTATTTCTTTGATGCTAATATTTTAGTTTTAAAGCTCTATCATGTAGCTTTACAGAAGAGTTAGTCCAACTGCAAATGTAGATGCTACATGTCTCTCAAGATTGATGTTGCTCTGTGTGAAGATTAATTGAGAAGTAGACTGTATGCTATTGTTAATGTTATCTTTATAGCTTACATGGTGCAGTACTTCAGTATCAGATAACATATTGCAGAAGGAAACTGAATATTACAGTTTCACAGTATGCAGGAAATTTAGAAAATGGAAGATGGCTATAGAGATTGTTCACTGCTCCAAGTGCAAGAATGAATTTTTTCAGATCCTCTTTTATGTAGTAACTTGCAGCTGAACAAAGCAGGCAAATTACAATTAGGAATGGTTTAATGATCATACATCAATTTCTTTATTTCTAAATAAATACTGATTCATCCTTGTTATTAGATAAATCGTATCTTTTAGGGAAAAAATGGTAAAATGCTCAGTGATAGAAATTCTACCATACTTTTTGTAAATTATTTTAATGTTTAATTACTTTCTTTGTTAAGACAACCGTGGTATTATTTTCTCTAATTTAAACTTCATTCAATCCACTTCTATAACCTTGTGACATTGATATCTTTTTAACTTTGTGCCTTACTTAGGTGTTGTGGACTGTGTGCTAGGAACTCCTTAAACTAGTTCTATTTCTATACAAGTTGAACTCCTGAAGTTTTACTGTAAGGTGTTCAATCCCCTATATTCATGGGTTTTTTTCCTTCAGTTTTCAAAATCTTCCTTGAATTGTGAACACCTGCTTGAACTGCAGTATTCCAATGCTGATCTCATGAGTGCCAAACACAGAGGTATATTACTTCTACATCTACTTAAGATTTCCGTGTTACACATCCAAAACTGTAATTTGCTCCTTTTAGGTGCAATATTAAGATAATTTGTATTTGGCTGGTTATCCCTCATGATACCTATGTAAGGTTACATGTGTATATGTATCTTTATCTGTTTATTTAAGAGCTCAACAAAAAAGTTAGGTTTATGACATTTAGTCACTTAAAATAAAAGAAATATGACTTAGTTCAAATTATCTGACTTGATATAAAAATACCTAATCACTAGATCAGAAGGTATTCTCGGCTTGGCTTCATAGTATCTTCTTTTTATATTTTCCCACTTTATGTTAAATACCTACTAGGATAGAAACCAATTCCAGTTTTATGGCTTCCGTGTTAATGTCTCAATTACTGAATTAAATAACTCTTTTCAAACTTAGCTCAGTGACTATTTCAGTCCTTAGCAGAGGAGTGAATGAAGATCTACTTAGTGATTGGCTTATGGCATGGCAATTAGGACGCTTCCATAAGATACCAGAGACCCCTTCCATAAATCAGAAAGGGGGTGGATTGAACAATTGCAAGCCATAATGATCAGGTGTGGATTAAACTGCATTGACTGTCCTCAGTACTTTATGAAGTTGTCTATCATTTCAATCATCTGAATCTTATATTTTGTGAATTAAAATAAGAATTAAAATTTATTAACTAAAAATGTATGCTTATCAATTAGAAATTCCCTTTCAACTTATTTTCCAGCCTTCTAACACTAGGTGACAGTCAACAGAGATTTGTTACTCACAGTGTTAGTGGGCTCTCCTATGT
Organism: Tetrax tetrax; assembly: GCA_009806455.1. Classification (NCBI taxonomy): domain Eukaryota; kingdom Metazoa; phylum Chordata; class Aves; order Otidiformes; family Otididae; genus Tetrax; species Tetrax tetrax. The sequence continues at coordinate 224,623 of WHYT01014544.1, forward strand.
AGTTTTGGTGCCTACTTTGGTACCCTCCAAAGGATCTAGGTTTTATTGCAATACTGTACCATGCTTAAAAGAAGTATTCTTCATCATCAGTTTTGCAAGCCAAAAGAGAGACTTTCCACTCCAGACCATGTAGATCATGTCTCCCTGAAGTTCCCTGCACCAGACATTGTTAATTTCCTGCTTACAGGGATCTTTCTGTCTGGGCCTTGGCTTTTCAAGTATTACCTCTTTTTCATCACCGTAGGGTACCTCAAAACTCTGTAAGATTTTACCATAAAGACCATGAAAGATATATTTGTTCCTTCTATTGCTCACTCTGTTGTTGATCTGGTTCCCTTGGAAAAGAACTTTGAGGAGGAGGGATAGCAGATGCCAGTATATTGTCAGCACCAGCTGAGCCAGCCATCCTTTAATCATACTCTTGTATTCCAGATGATTACAAATCCGTCCAAGATCTTATGAGAAAAGTTGCTTGACATCTATATGGAAGCAGTCCAGGAAAATCCTTACAGTGTTGGATGTATTGCACACAGCTGTGCCTAGATGGATAGCTTTAACCATCAGTGAAGAATTGTTGGCCATAGCTGCATTACTTTGGCAAGTAATAGATTCTTTACCACCAATCTCCAAGATAACAGATTGTCATTAGTGTGGACCTTCATGTGAGCAGCTCTTTACTTGTTCTCTGCTGGACTTTCTGGTGGTAGAAGCAGTGAGCAAAAAAGTCTGAAAAGCAGTAATTTTAATCTCTTCCATGTGTAAAAGTCAAACTGTAATTGTTCTATGAACTCCAACCCAGGATTTCCAGACCCCCTTTAGAGACTAATTTCATTGGGGCCTGAAGGTGTTTGAAGTCCTTTATTAATGATGCTCAGATTATCGCAGAACATCACTGGAAGGCACTTTGTGCTGACTCAGTAGATTCTCACGTCCGTTACAACAAGTGTCAGGCTCTCTTCAGCATTAGAGACAGCTCTTCGAGGATTGCAGTTTTTCCTGAAAGAAAAATTATGAAGCTTTAGAGTTTACCTTAAAGATTCCAGTGTAATGGTAAGGATATCTGAAGTCAGATCTCCGCTATCAAGAGGCAGTTGGGAACACGATATCTGAAATATCTTAGGTAGGCTCTGCATCTGTCCTTGTGTGAGAGATGCTTATTAACTCTATCAATGACAGAGTTCCATATTAAATGCCTCTGGCAAAGTGATAGACAGCTCTTAAAAGGAATGTTAATTGCACAACAGGTTTATGAAAATCCGGAATGTTCCGGTGTTACCAAACCTGGATTTTGACCAGGCAGATCCAAATTGCATCAAGAAATACCATGTGTGCAACATAGATCCAAACAGGGACATACTGTATTTGATGTACCTTTTTGCAAATATGCAAACAATGTGTTGTGTTAAGTAAAAATTCCTTTTTGGCTCCAAATCTCTGTCTGATAGCATAAGAGACGTCATTGCAGCTTCACAAATCTAGATTTAATTTTTTGTAGCTCTAGCTGGGTAAAGGAGTCCATCCATATGCTGTCAAATACAGAATGAGTGATTTGCTGTAGTAGGTTGGTTGTTTGTTTTTAATTTGTTCAAAGCTCAAGAAGTAAATTAAGACTAGGCAAAATTGTGACAGTTCTTTTCTCTAAAGTGGTCAAAGTTAAACATTACTACTATCTTGCAGTTTCAGCCACAAGAATTTTGCCTTCTTGGAATCTTAGAAAATAGGTTGCCAAAAATGAAAGTCCATTTAATGTAATTTAAAATTTGTTAATGAAGTTTTGATAGTTAAGGCTTCCAGTTAAAAGTGGTCCTCATTTGAGCAGAAACAAAAAAATTATAGATCTAGGAATATAAAGTTGCCTTTTAGGATAAAAAAGGTATAAATCTGCAAGACTAAAAGTTAAAACCTATTGTTAGAAATCGATGAATCAGGCTTAGAAATGTGCACTTCATTTTGTGTAAAATGTATTTACTAACTTTTAGCTGCTTTTTCCCTTTTCTGCTTTGAAAACATTTGGCTTATTTCAGATATTTAGTCCCAATGTTTCTACTGAGCTGTGAGAATGATTAGGATTTTCAAAGGTGCGAAGGAAAAACATTCCTTATGGGTCTTTGAAAATGTTTCCTTAAAATTATTTGTAGAACAATGAATTTCAAGGTGCTGAAAAATATTTCAAGATCTAAACTGGCATCAAATACAACATACAAGATGTGAGGAAGTAGGTACAAAAGAGCCAACAGGCTTTTGCCATTAAAACCTGGGAGGCATAGGAATTCTGAGGTTTTAAAATTTTTCTTTGTTCTTGACAAATCTACTGGAGGCAGCTGAAGAAATACTCAGAGGCATAACGTTATTTGTAGATATTTGATTATAAACATGTGGATAGCCATATGCTAAAACATGAACAAGGTATGAGAGTGGTCCCCTGTTGACCATGTGTAAAGAGAATGAATGTACAGAAAATTGAAAGTGGACCAGTAAACATGTTCATATAAACGAGTTACTTGCTTGACTTTCATTTAATCTCTGAGACCTCTAGGATTACCTCATTTAGTCATGGACTTAAATTCAAGAGTTAGATGGTCCTCACAGAAATCTCCTGACAGCTTCCTCTGCTATTCTATTTAATGTTTCCTTCCAAAATAAGCCTCTACTGAGTAGCCGTCAGCAACTCCTACGAAACTTTGTGTCCCTAGCAGTAAATAACGATGGTAAAGCAGCTTTACAAAGAGACTGTAGAGACCTTTAGAACATCTTCAGAAGTTGAACTTTATATACATGTATGCATTATTGAGAATAATAGATTCTTTTCATCACTATATTTTAGTTAAAAATGCATCAAGTCATACTTAAAATAAGTAATCTCACTCTGGAGTTACATATAGAGTTGGTTAGGAGAATGTGTAGTCTCTTTTCAGACATTTTTTTTTTCCTTTGGATACCTCTCAATGCAAATAAACACCCTCCCTTTTCATTGCCCTGTTTGGGAAGGGCATCTCAAAACATTTTTCTTATTTAAACTGGAGTCACAGTATGGAAATCTTTGACAATATCTGACCTTGGGCAAAGTGATTCTTGATAGGGTAAATGGGTGAATAAAGAAAATTATTAAAAATACTTTCTTATATTTAAACTATTATCTGTCTTTTCCTTGACCATTTCTTGTCCATGAGTTTTAAGTACTCCATAGGTATAATTAAGTTACTTTTCTATTCAGAACGTTATGCAAAGTACAGTGATTTCTGACTGTGATAAACCGTGATTGAGGTGGACAGGAAAACCTTGGCTCATTTGAATGGCATACAGGCTGCTGTCTCTATTCTGCTTTAGAGATGACTGCTCTGTCTCCTAGTCAAAATATTTCACAATAAAAATTTAACAGACTGGAGAGCATTTCCAGTAACAGACTGTTAATGTGAATATGAGCTGGAATAGCACAGGAAAACAAATTGTGAGGAAACGATGTTTAAAGGGAAATGAAAAATATCTTAACCTTAAACAGATTTATATCCTGTAAATGCCACTTCTTGAATGAGAGGTCATAGTCTGCTAAGACATTGATGCCCCATCTGCAGCCTTAATAGGAGCCAAATACTATGGCTGAGCTCTAGTCAGTGCTAATGCAGTATTTTTAGCATGTGCAGGAGATGGGGGAGCGTGAGCATTTCAGGAGGAGAATAAACTTTTACATGCAGACAGACCTCTGGGCCGTAATACAATTGAAGTGGGAAATAAAGACAATAAAGATACAAATGTAGTAGAAGTAATGGAAATTGAAAAATGCAGTTGGGCAAAAGTTGCCTAACACTTTTTTTTTTTTTTAACTAGTTTGAAGGTTTTAGCCGAAACAGTAGAGCCATTTCTGAAGCTAGGAAAAAAAATACTGTTTTCCAATTGAACAAAATCGTGGTGATTTTACTTCAGAGCAGTTCTTAGGTTCCCTGGCACTTGAAATGTGGTGGAGATAATTTTGTCACCTGCATTGTACCTTTTACTTATTTCATGAAGTTTTATCTCAAATTGATAGTAATAACCTTCTACCAAATTTGAGCTTTAATAGAATGGACTTCAGCTTGCTGGGGTTGTTAAGCAGAGAGACTCTGTCTTCACAGCTCCTCTGTGCAACCGGGTTGGGTTTGCAATTACAAAGCGGCTATGCTAGGGGACTTTCTAAGATAGTCACATTGTTCTCCAGAGTGCTTTTGTTAGCAATTTTGCTATGCGATTCCTGGTTCCTGAAGACCTGAAGCTCAGGGCAAAAATTCAAGGTTGTCAAACTGATTAAAGCTACAATTGCTATATAAAGCTGAGTAAGAATCTACTCAGTAAAGCAAATAAAAACCCCTCACACATCCTGGGTTTTACTTACATTCATGTGAAAAAAATAAAGAGAAAAACATCTTTATTTTGATGCCAGCACAATTTCAGCATGTATTTAGGTTCCTTTCTTCCTGACAGCTCCATGTACAATACAGTGCAGTTAGGCCAGAAAGCAGAAAATTGAAATGCTGGCCCATTTTTGGGGCCAGATTTTTCTTTTTTGATACTCTACAACTGAAGTCCTGCCTTGAACAGCTTTCATGAAACAGTAGTTACATAGTTACTTTTGCTGCGGAAGCAAAGGTCTCTCCTTTTTAATTTTCTTTTTAAAAACCTTTGTAGAACTAAAACAAAGTGAAACATAAACCGGTGCTATTAAATATTTCCACGATCTGTTCTGGTCATGCCAAAAAGGGTATTATAAAATTTGCTGTCAAAGAGAAACAAAAGAAGAGTACTAAATTTATCTAGGGACATCTACTAAACAATGAAAATATCATGCATTCTCAGGGAGTATATGGTGAAATACTGGAGTCTGTTTTTAGAATTTGTTTTACTTATGCTTCTCTCTGCACTAGTTCATAAAGCTCTTTCCTCTCTCTCTTGATAGTTATTGCAAAGGAAACTTCTAAAATCTGTTTTACTATGAGAACGCGGTACCATCATCAAGGGAACAAGAGTGCATAAACAGTGTCATTGCTTGGCAATGTCAGTTAGTATCCTACCCCCACTTCACTTGGTAATTTTTGGTATGATGTGACCATCTGAGTTTTCTCAGATGAGAAGGTTTATAGTATGTAGGGAGCAAAAAGCTCATGGGAAAATTCCTTTTGTAACCTTTTCTCTGTTATTTTTCTTGACTGTTAGTTCTCTATTCTCATCTGTGCAAAATGTATCTACTGCCATATAACTGTTAATTGCTTGCTGTCTTGATATGAACGTTGATTAGAATTGTTCATAAAATTACTTCAGTACAGTTTTTGACTGATGAAAAAGGTGAAGTTGAATTTCCTTTTAGAAAAATCTAGTAATACAAAAGAGATATGAATTTAAGACATTTTAGCCCTGGAATCTGGGAATTCATTTCTATCTGATATAGAACTGGTGATCAGCCTGCAGTTTGTTTAGATCAATTTACTTTTTTTTATTAAAAAAATGAAAAATATTTACTTTTCCTTCCTCCCAATAAAGTAATCTTAAACCATGTTCTAGAAAAAGTTTTATAGACTGATGCATATCGTTCTGTGAAACTCCATATTTTAAAAAGAAATCACAATGCTTTTGAAGCCTGGACTATTCCTTACCATCTTTATATTGTGTTTATTATTCGGATTTGAGTGTGCCCAGGGTATTCTAAGATACCAATATAATCTAAAAAAGGAGGGCAAAACATTTGTTTTGTGGATTCAAAATAGCACTTTAGTAGAATTACAATTTCATTTGAAGCTGCTGATTGCTCATGTCCCCTTCAAGGAATACTTGAAAAACAGTGAATGAACAGTTGTGGAGTGTGAGCTGTCCACTATCTCTAAGTCAATGTTAAGGCTGTGACCTAAAAACTGAATATCGTGAAAAAGTGCCTGAAACTCTATTCTTTACTTCTTATTCTGTGTTAAACATTGGATGTTCATGTTCAGTGCTCAGTTTGTTATTCAGGTCTTCCCTCCAAGCTTTGATTGTGTACCCAGATATGCTTTTAGAAGTATTATAAGGGCCATTGTTCTCTACTTTATGAACAGAATTATAATAAACAATGTAAAAAGTAGATATTTTCTGACTTAAAATATTTTCTGAAGAGTGTCATTTTTCTACCTTTGTTGTTTTTATGCTTAAACTAATATTTGCTTATGAAAGGGGGAAAGATTGAAAGTAGTTCATATAACTTTACCAAGTTGCCTGTACTGCTATGCAACCTTCTTCAAAGAAATGTGGGCAAGAAATCTGTTTGATCATTAGTGCATGCACAGGTAAGAAAACAGTTCCATGAGAAACTGTACTCAGTAGTGATTTTCCATGCTGGGCCTGTCAGCAGTTTTGAAATTTTCCCAGGATAGATGAGAAAGGTACAAAACAGATAAAAAAATAGATTTACTAACACTTCAAAACACTCTCCTCATGCCACTTGGTTAGAATACTGCATGTAGTAAAATAGACTTCTTATGGGAAAATCAGTATTACAAGCTGCTTTTGCTCTTTTTTACATAATTCATATTAACTTCTTTGCTGAAAATGTCCCTTTGATCTCATTGATTTTAATCAGCTTCCTGTTATCTTTCAAGTCCTTATTGCTCTGCTTAATTTGTTTTGTATACTCTGTTAATATAGGTTTTCATTCTTATAGTTTAGCTATATACCAACTTGTCTTTTGCCACAACTTTGTCTTCTACTGTTTCTCATTTTTTTCCCAGACAGAAGTGGCTTAATAGCTAATCTAAGCTACAGCACACACAGAGACAATCCTGCAGGTCAGCACATCTCAAGGCTCTGATGTTTAGTTAAACAATCTTTTTACTAACAAGGGTACAGAAAAGAAATATGTAATTGAAAACATTCATTGGCAAGGTTTTCCTCTACTGAGATCACAAAGATTACATAGCTAATGCCATGTTTTGTTATTGTGGTGTTAGGTATGACCTTGTGCAAAGGCCTTGTCAAAGAGTGTATTTCCTTTCAAGATACACTTTCAGACTGCATCTAAACTTTATGGCGTCTTCTCTGAGTTCTTGTGTAAAGAAGAGCTGAATGAAAAACCACAGCAATTTGGACCTGTTGCTGGAAGTAAACAGAATTATGAGGGTATATACAAGATTACTGTAATGGGCAAAGGTGAAGATGATTAGGCATCAAACTGTGTGGCCGATAAGCCAGAAACACCCCACAGCTTCTTAATGTGTCAGTTTGTACTGTAATATGAATGTAGAAGGAACTTCATTCCCCCTCAGAAAACAATTATTTGGTCCCAACAGCCATGGGATCTTCATTGTACACACAGAGGATAGCTACTGCAATGCTGAATGAGCTTCTTACCTGCGATGTAACAAGAGGTCATACTGTGCTCAGAAAAATGCAGCCTGAGTACTATTACAGAGATAACTTGGGTAAGAAACAGCCTATTTCGTATTCCACTTAGATTGGAATAACACCCTGCAGTGTTATTAGAAGTGAAGTTTCACACTACACCAAAACTACACTAAGGTCCTCATGGCTGCATGTTTTCTTCTGCTCCCTGTCACAGCAGGATGCAGCAGTAGCCAAGAGGTGAGTCAGTTTAGGCAGGTGAGCTGGGAGAAGTCCCACTCCCTTTTTTGTTTTCCTAGTTTGTGGAGACTGCTTTCGTTTTCTTCAGCTCAGCTTGCTTAACTGATTCACCTTGTGACCACCCTACCAGGTCATTTCTGGAGAAACTGGAAGAAGCATGTGGAGAAAAAGCGAGAATAGAGTATGGTCACTGCTCTGGGTATCACTGTTACCCCCATTTGGTGGACTATGAAGTTAGGTACAGCAGAATGGATAGCGAGCTGTTCTGTGTAAAATACTGGTGCAAAGGTTGGCCCTGCTATACCAGATTCACTGTTATAGGCAATAATTCACATAGAGACACCATATTTTTAATAGTAAAGGCTATGAAATATTGATCTCAAGGGTGGATACTTGTAGATATGTTTTTATCATTTCTGTGTCAGTAATTTAACTCCCCTTGTGCATTTAATTGCATCTCTGCATTTAATGACATCTCTGAATACAATGCCAATTTGCAGTGAAATCAGGGTCAGTAGTAGACCTGTTACCATTTAAATTCTGCTTTCACTCCTGTTACTTTCTGCAAAGAGCTGCATGTCCCTTGTGCAGCAAAAGCAATCCAGATGTACTGCACATTTCTTAGCCGTTCAGGGGACATGACCCTGTAATGGCAGTATCACAGAATAGTTGTTCACAGTATAGCCTGTTCCCCCTGGTGCCATTACTGCATGTTTTTTTTAGCTGAAGAAAGTTTGCATAGTGTATTGGAAATATAAATAGAGCTCTAAAAGCCACAAAGCATCCTTAACCACAGTGCCATCAAACCTTCTTTTTCACAAATACATATCATGTTTTCCTTGGATTTATTAGAGCTTTCTCACTGTTACTTTTTCCATCAGTAATACTATCTCAGGATGTCAGAATTCATTACAACAGTTTTAAATGGTACAAAATTACGGTATTGCAACAACGCTCTGCCTCCTAATTGTCCTTAGAATGAAAAGCTCTTTCTTACTAAATGACTTTTTCTTTTAAAGGAATAAATATTCCTGTTATGTGATTTGTTTTCTCTGTAATCCTGTTTTATGATAGTTGCTGAACACCGCTTCAGATATTTTGCCAGTTCAGATTTGTTTCTCAAACAAACAGGACGTTTTTATAACTAACTCTGAATCAACCACCTAATTTTGCAAAGCAAAATGTTTCCACGTTACAAAGATTAGCCAGTAAATTAATATTAACTTTTGTTTCTTTGTTATATAAATAAGAGGCAGAAAACCTTTGCTCCTGGTGGTTTTTCTTTGCTAATTTAAGACACAGAAGGTAAGTTTGTTTCTTGGCAGTTAACTCAAAGGCTTAAATCAGGAAAGTAAGTATCTGCAAAGGTCTATCAATAAACTGTGCAACTTGTTAAAACATTCTGAATTGGAATAACCAGGATGTTAATGGCATATTAGTACACAGCGTACTGTTTAATTCACTGCAGCTAACTTGGAGTTGCTGCTCTGTTGACAGTTACACCTGTGCATTCTCACTGACGTCAATCGGGTTTATATGGAAGTTAGGCAAGACCAGTAATTGGCACTAAATGTAAAACGTTCTATTTGTAAAGAAAACAATGTGTGCAGAAAGGAATGAGTATCAAGAGAGTTTAAAAAGTTTTGGCATCTTATTAAGAGGAAATATTTAACAGGATGGTTAAACTTTAAACTAAAAATATTTTCCCAGTGGCTTTATTGAAAAGATATCTTTAGATTTTAAATGAAAAAAAGACACCTATAGACCAACTGTAGTCACCATGACAACAACTTAAACTCACAGAACACGTAACAGTATTACTTGGCAGCATAGTTAGCCTGCAAGCCAGTACATCAAATCAGCAGAACATAGGCTATCCCACTTCACCTAAAATTGTATATTTTTATTCTGTCTTAATACATGAGTAATCCACAGTGCACACAAACATGAACTCAGGTTTCCATGTGTATTGAATACTTCCTGTGAATTCTGTTTGAATAACAAAAACCTTTTCTTTTAAAGACAGATCTTTTTGGGGGAACTTGTGATTTTGCTAATGGTTGTGAAAATAGAGGCAGATAACTTTATTGACTGTGCAGCTGGGAGGTTTATGTATTTCTTCACAGAATTATGGAAGCTAGAGATGGCATTGACCTACCAGTATCAAGTCATGCAGCCATATCTTTTGCCAATGCAAAAATATTCCCCAAACTACACTGAGTGTTATTGTCTAGTCTAGTTTTAAAAGTTTAAAGCTATGTAGATTCCATTGTTTCCCTTGGGAGCCCAGTTTGTTTCACTGCCAGGAAGCTTTCCTGATATTCAGCCTCAATTTTTCCATGTTTAATTTCAGACTATTAATATGAGAGTCTCATACTGAATTTGCTATTCTGCTTTTTGTTTATGATCTCAAAGTATTTGTAGATGCTGTCAGTCTAGTCATATGTGGACCAATATGTACTTAATTATTTTTAACTTTTCTCTTTAATTGAGTCTTTTAAGCTCCCAGTTAATGCTCTCTTTGAACAATTTCTACTTTCCATGGATTTGCTTAGTTATAGGAAAACTTTACTCCATTTTTTTCTTATACCAAAGCCATACAAGAAGTAATGCTTGCTTTCTTTTCCAAGATGTAGTTAAACATCTCCAAATTAGAGTTCTTTTTAGTGACATGCTAGCGTGAATATTTGTTCCACTGAAGTCTTATCTCAGTAGTGCTCATTTTCAGCTCACTCTCCCCTTGAAATGCATATTGAAATATGCTGTCTCACATTTTGCTTAGCCTCCAATGCTATGAGATTATTTTCATAATGTTGTTTTCTCTGCATTTGCAATACCTTTTAAATGCTCTTAGTTCTCACCTGGTTTGAAATCTGAAATCTTCATTAATGTTTTTTCCGTTATTAAATAATAAGTAAACCAGAAAAGTTTTAGTCCTGGATATTAGCAAAGCTATAGCTTCTCATCTTGATGTTACTATGTTTATGATTTTCATGCCAGTTTTTAATTCTCAAAACTACCTTCCTTTGTGACCCAATTCGAATTACATTTCCAGGTATTCCAGTGTCTGGAAAGCTGGTGTTATAATTTCTACTCTACTTAATTTATCAAGACGACACCAAAAAAGTTAAGTTTTTCATGATTGCATAATTCCCCAGCTGTCAGTATGCTATTCTCTTAATGTATGTTCTCAATTACTAGGGAGCTACAAATTAAAATTACTTCTTGATAGCCATCAGCATCACAATTTACTTCCTTCGACTCTAACATTTACTTTTCACAGGTTTCCAGTTGCTATTAGATATGTATATTGTCAGTATACTGACAAGCTTTTGGGGTTTTTGGCTTTTTTTGCTAGTTTCTTCTAGATAGGCATATTTGGAGCACTCATTGATACATACGAAATTATTTCCTCTCTAAATCTGCTCAATATGATTATTGTTTTTAACAAGAAGGAAAATCTGAAGACCTTTCTTATAGGAAGCGCTTATAAGAGAGTGACTTCAATCATCAGCACAGTTCAAAAGCAGTGGTGGACTTAAGGGACTATTTGTATCCTGGCAGATTCATAGTAATCAGCTAATTTAAGACCATACCTTTAACAGCTACATTTAGACTACCTCAATGACTAGAAGAAACTTTGTAAATCTTACCTTCAGAGTACACAGAGCAGTTAATTATCCCAATACTGGAATAATTCAAGTGACTATACTGTGGGATTCGTTGTCTCCATAGTTCTTAAACCTCTTGAGCTTATGTAAGTGAACTAAGGGTTTTATGCAAATCTCTATCTGAAATATTTGATCAGTTCTTATTAAACATGGTTACCTTTATCTCACTCTTCAATCAATACTTCCTTGGAGGCAGAAGTACCCTCTGACTAGATTCTTAATTCTTAATGTGATGAAAGTGCATGACACTGAGGGATTTCCTCAGCAGGGCACGGGCTGTAGTGGTGACTATGGACAACAAAGTAGTTTCTTTAAGAAGATGGCAGCTGAAAGTATCTATTTCAGAGAACTATTTGGGGAATGAAGGAAGTAGGTAAATGAAAGGCAGACTTACAAGAACAACTAGGTCTTTTTGGAAGAGGTATTCCTGACACACGCAACACAGCCAAAGATAAAAGCTTTTGATTTTTAAGAATATCCTAACTCACTTCTTATAACGGAAAGGAACATACAGTTTTCTGGTAGGAATCCAGTTTGCAGGATAGTATATTTAGCTTTATTCCTGGAAAGCTAAGTGTTAAAAAATAGATATGTCTTAAAAGTACTGCACACAGTTCTGCAGTCTGTAGATAAAATCTTTTGATGACTTGCATAGGTGACTGTGGGTTAGAAAGGACAAGTATTTTGCTGCTGCATATAGTGCCAACAGAGTTTCAAATTGTGAATTTTAAATATGTTAAGAATGACTAGGAGCAAGAAACAAAACAAGCAAGAAACAAAAAAAAGAGATCATCAAGACATTTTATAAATAAATGATAAATGGTTCTTTACACAACATAACATTTATACTGAGAAGTTCCTTGCCAAAGGACATTGTGGCTGCCAGAAGTTTACACAGATACAGAAGGAAACTGAACAAATTCATAGAAGAGTAATGTATTTCTAAATACATAGAAGCCATCTCTGTGTCAGGGAGTCCTTGATCCCCACATGGATGGAGGCTGGGAGAGGTAGTAGTAGTATCCAGTATCACGGTGTACTACTTACACTCTTTTTCTTTTCTCTGGACAACTGCTTTTGGCCATTTTCAAAACTGCATACTGAGCTAGATGACTTTTATTGTGACCCAGTGTAGATGTTCTTATGTTATCAAGAACAAAAATAAAAGCATATGATGTCAGTTTTTGCTGAAAAGCTCATAAACCAGTAAGATATCACTAGAAAGGCTGAAGAATGGAAAAATGAAAAGGAAGAGACCAATGTTGCTCCAGTTAGGAAAATACATTTGATTTAACACCTAGAACTAATAACGACCCAAGGCATCCAACCAGCAGCATAATCAGGCAAAATTCATACCTCTTTCTTTAAAGTCTATAGAAGCCCGTAAGAACCACAGGGTGGTTAAAGGACGTCCGTTATTTTTAGTAACTGAAAGTTATGTTGTACGCTTAGTTATCAGTAGCAAAGACTACTTAAACTTAATTCAGTTAAGTAGATAAGCAGCTATTTCATCTCTTCTTTTCAAGATACCAAGCTTGTTCTAGTTATTATAGCTTATTGCCATTATTTTCCCTCAGTAAAGGTAACTGTACAGTGTGAGAAAGGAAAATTTAGCAACTGATCTGATAGTCATGATGAAAGAGTTTTTTAATGGCCTATGCTGCGTTGTGGATCATAAAACTCTAGAGTAATTCAGATTGGAAGGGACCTTTGGAGATCTACTCTACCCCCACCCCCAAAGCAGGGCCCACTTGGATTAGATTTTTGCAGGGTATTGTTCAGCTGCGTTTTCACAGAGGAGATCCATCCTTGGAGTCCGAGGATGGAGATAATAATGTAATTTAGTGTTGTTCTTTTTTTTTAAAAAAATCTTATCATTAGCTGAAGAACTCTAGCTTTATGACCTGTTTAATGATAAGTAATATGCATACTTCAGCTGATAGGTTGCTGTGAAATGCGCTTATCAAAAAGAATGTCATGCTTACTAAATTCTGGGGCATGAACATCTAGGGGAAGTACAGTACTTATCTTTCTGAAAAATAATGTAACATTGTGTTGAGAAAGCTTGGCTATTTCTTGTGTAGTAGTGAAAAAAAACTCAGTTAGGCAAATGCCATTGCACCATAAAGCATAAATCAATGAAGTTTAAACACTGCAGTATTGAAGTTTTTGAAATGAATGCTCCAGAACTTTAAGTTATAAAAAAAGACTGGAAGAATTGAAAAGATTTTACAATCTGCATGTAGTTCCCCTTTTATATTTTAAATAATTCATTCTAGTGCTGTGTTGTTACAGCACATTGTATCTCTTTCTGAACTTTAAAAATAAAATAACAATCACCATTCATTTTTATTGGGTAACTGTCAAAATTAAGGCCCTCATGTCAAGCTACTGTGTTATGTGTATCCATTTATGTGGAGATGTACTGAGAGAGCACTGAGGTATACATTTAATATACAAAGGAATTGGCAAGCAGACAAGTTTTTCTGCAAAGATCTCCTGATGTGCCACCAGGTACAATACAGCTCGGGCGTTGCAGCCTGTGGTCCATAGCTGGCGAGGTTCTGTGCTCTGCCTCCTGGGTGTCCATAGAAAGTAACCAAGAAAATCCACATGATACCTCTGCTTGAAAAATATCATGGGGGGAAGAAACAAACTGGAAAGAATTGGTGATCATTGTTTAGCTTGAGCAAGAGTAGCTACAAAATTTTATGCAAGTCATCAGAATAGGTGAGCTCAGCTCTCTGTTCTGACACTCAGATCTATGCAGTTTAAATGCGGAAGTAGGTTGTTGACTTAAATGGGCTGGTCGTAACCTTTGAGTTACACACATGCTTAAATAGCCTACTAATTCTGTCTCTTGTTTGCTGATAACTGATCTGATCTAGACATCAGAATAAACACTTATGAGTTTAAGTTTTACATTTGGTAATCAAACATTTGAGCTCCTCTGTCAAATAATATGCACCTCTGACACAGCAGGAAAAATGTCTTTAGCATCTGGGTAGATTAAATTAGAGAAAATAAGGCAAGAGGCATCTGCTTGTAAGGGCATCTGTTCCTGCTTAGGCATGTGGGGGACTTCTGATAGTTTCAGGAAACGACTTCTTCCACTTGTGGCTTCATATGCCTTTACCATCGCTTGTGGGTGGAGTTTCCCCCATCTGCATGGCAGATGAGGATTTTGGACAAGCAGTCATCATGGGAGTTCTTAACTGACGTGGAAAATATATTTTAGGTACAAATGTTTTTCAAAATCATAATGACATAAGATAAATATTTCTGTTTGGTTCTGTGTACTTTATTTATAGATGGGGACAAGATTTGATAGCAATAAATTGTGGAGAATTTTCAAAATAAAAATGTAGCTAGATAATCAGAGTTTCTTCATCAGTAACTTTCAGTGGGTTTCCTATCATTGGCATGTAAATACTAAAAGAAAAGCAAATGTTTTTAAAGGTGTTTCTTGAGAATGCTTCTGAGGTTATTAGTAAATAATTGTAAATACTGTAAATATTGCACATGGGAAACACTGTCCATTCGTTCTCTGCTGTGGAGCTGTTTGTCCTGTTTGGCAGCAAACAGGCTCGCTCTTTCTCCTAAGTTTTGTAATATTATGTGTGGCCTCTCTCCCAGTGGCTTTCAAAGGCATTTTATTTCTGCACAACGAAGTTGCTTTTTGTGTTATGAAAGCAAATCCTGGCATCCATACGACTTTGAATGTCTAACCCAAAATATGGCAACCTGTTTGAGTATTTAGTAAAGAAAAGGCAGTGCCTGTGCCCTGGTGTTGCTGTTTGCTAAGAAGCAGTAGAACTGGCAATGAGAATTCAATCATTGTGTAACAGAGATAAATTTAGAAAGGGAGGTTAAACAAAATTAGGATGTGTGTCATTTAATGTTACTGAATTATTTATCTCATCCTGTGTAAGAACTTTGAAAACATGAGACAATTATTCTCATGTGGTTTGAGAAAAATGAAACATTAAGCATTACTGTGTTTTTGAGCATACCACTTATAAAATGATTTGTAGATGAAAAAAAAATCCTGTTATCATTGCTTATTTTATTAGCAAAAGAAAAGTCACTTTGGTAACCAATAGCAGCACTGAGTTACAGAGCTAAATGTCCCTTGGAAACAAGGGTGGTCTCCAGTCTCCAGCTCTGTATGTACACATCTATTCAAATGACCCCAGATTTCATGAGTGTAATTTGTATTTTACAGTATTGGAGAGTTGCCATTAGTTCCATTAATTTGTTGAGAACTGAAGTACCACATCACAATCATTTTGAAGATGATGCAGCTGAAAATCAATACTTTTTTGTCAGACTGATTATGGTTTCTGGCACACTAGAATCAACTGTCTTTAATTTAAGAATTAGGAAATTACTTCTTTTTTTGCAAGTTGATGTGCTTTCTGTATTCATTGATCTTTGATTTAATTTCAAATATCAGGACTGCAGCTTATAGGAAAGATTTTGAACTTCGTTTAAAAGTTAGATTTGGCCAGACAGGTAGTTTTCAGTAGTCAGTCATTGTGGTGCCTTGAGGCTGTAGCTTTGGGCAATGTAGCTAACTCCCTGCTGGCTTTTCAGCATGTGGGAGAAACAGAGGGCACAAGGTGGCAAGAATAAGCCTGTGAGCCAAGAGAGTTGTGTCCTGTTTCCCATGACCCCTGGCACCTAGATTCTCATGTTCCTCAGTATCCCTATTTGTAGAACGGGGATAAAATTTGGTGTGTAAGTCTCAACTTGTTTATAAAATGTCACAATATCCTTGGATAGAAAGTGATATGAAAATATAATCTAGTCTACCAAATACAGGCCCACACTACCAGTCTTTTCTACCTACTACCACTCTGTATCTTAAAGTTTTAGCATAGCTGATTTCTATGCAAATAAACTGTCTTGAAAAAAAAGAAGCAGTAAACTCACAAGAAATAAATTAAGTACATTGTCACAATGATAGAGATTCATACAGCTCTTTGGCAAACAAGTTTATATACAATTTACTGCTAGGTTAGTTTCCAAACATCTGCCTTGGGATTCAAACACATTTAATAGATTTATCTTTTAAAAAATTTCCAACAATTAAAAGGAAAATAGATTAGGAAATGTAGATAACCTACTGGTTATATCTATACAGCATATAAACTCTTAATCATATATTCATTATAAAATATGAAGAATGATTCATTACTACGTTTATAAGAATTGCTGCTTTTTGCTCGAGATTGAATGTAGAAGCCAAATAAATGAGCAACATTAAATTTCAAGAAGTTAACAAAACCTCTTTCTTTAACCAGGAATAAGAAATTGGTAGGATTCTGTATAATTTAGTAAACTTTAAATTGAGATGTGACTAACTTGAAACAGCTTTTTAGATTTTATTCACAATAGAGCAACCCTTTCCAAGATGGCATAGTTAGGGTGATGGCAGAAAAGAATATGCAGGTTATGAAAGAAGATCAAATAGCTCATTGCTGATTCTCTAGGACCTTTCACTTGTAATTCTACATGATCAAATGTGACAAATTGACTGCAGATTTCTTCTGAAAGTATTTATTTCAAGCCATGTAATGATTGTTAGATTTCTATTTTTATGAAAGATTTCCATAAAATGGTTACTGTCACATAACATGTTTTCTCAGTGAGCATGTACTTTTTCTTTTCTTTTTTTTTAACCATCTTTTAAGTCAGAACTTATTTTTTATTTTGGAAAATTCAAAAATAAGACTTGATATTCTCCATAAAGTTCTAGAGTATTTCTGAATGTGCTAAGTAACTTAAAATCACCATAATTTTATCAAAACAAATGTTTGTTTATTCTTTGTTTTTCACATTCACATAAATAAATAAATAAATACTTTCTGAAGTTCAAACCAAGCACAAATCAAGTTTTATTTGAAAATCACTGGGTCAGATTCATACTTTTAATGGCATAACCCAACCTTGTTGAAAAGGCTTAAAATTACAGGATGATTTTATACTTTAAAATTCAGATTAAGACATAATTTAAACTATTGGCATCTGGACATAATGTATCTCCCGGCTTATAAAACAAGTAAGCAAGTTACATAAATATCACATGATGTGAAGACAAGAAGGAGAAAAATCTCCCTTGCACTGAATGTCCTTGCTTAGTTACTACAAGATATGAACAGCGGAGTTTTTTTCTCATGTTCCCAACATAGTTTTTTGTATTTTACCTTCCTGTGAAGAAATTCCTCTTGTTGGAGAATGTGCAGGGCATGAGCGTCCCTGACGTTGAAGGGAATTCCTCTGTCAGGACCCGAGAGACTTCAGCACTTTCAGGCCTTTGCAGCTGACCTGTCCCAGCCTACACTGAATCGAACTGTGTTTTAGTCAGTCCAATGGGTTCAATCACAGTAAATGAATAAATACATTTCTCAGCAGAAAGTAGAAAAAAAGTACAGTTAACTATTAATGAAATTATTAGCTATTAATTAAATTATTAATTATTAACTATTAATTAAACAGTGACAGTTCCTCCTCTCTCAGAAAATAGCAGGATGAGACTGTGATCTTTTCGGGTTTTCTATAGAAAATAGTCAGGAAAGGTCAGGGAGCTGGGAACTTTCATACAGTTCTCCTGCTACTCATCTGCTAATGTACCAGTCCTTTTTCTGTGTTTTGCTTCTGTTTTCTTTTGGTTCCTGGTACTATGACAAAATGTCTATCTTTATCTGCCTTTGACTTCTATTTTCTTTTGTTTCCTGTTATTATGCCAAAATTTCAGTAATGCCTGTAGCATCGAACACATAAGCAAAACCTCAATAAAATGAATATGCCAGACTGATGGATGGGCTGTGATACAGAAGGAGTCGGACCCTTTGATCTTATTTGGAGCTTTTTGACAAAAGAGAACTCTGTGCAAGTGAAGGTATGGTCTTGTAGCTCTCAAATGACTTTCTAAACTCTAGAAACACATTCAGAGACATACTGCTATGGAGAATCTTTTTCAGAGGTCACAGAGTGGCTAAGAAGTCTTTGTATAATTATTGAGAGTTTTGTTGTTATTATTATTGTGATTCTGCCAAGGCAAAATCACAAATTAAGAAAAGAACATCTGCTTGACCTTTGGTTCTACTTTTCGGCTGACATTCAGGGAGATACAGCTCATGTAGTGCACAGAGAAAACATATTGTTCCATGTTTCTTATGTTTATCTCAAACACACAGTCTTTTTCAAAATCAGTTTGACTATAGGAAAGCCAAATTTAGATAAAACCATTTGCTTGGAATAACAGTGGAATCTCTTAAAATTAGTATTGTAGGGCACTTGGGTTTCTGGGAAGGTTTTATTTTAGTCTCCAGTGACGTGATATGGTATGCTGTGTGATTCTGCAGCAAAATAGCTGGCACTATTTGAAAAGTACAGTTTAGTAGTATTTTCCATTGTTCACAAATAAGGCTTTCTGATTTAACAAATAGTACTTCTTTCCTTTGGAAAACTGTAAATATTACAATTACAGATTTGCAGCAGAGCCAATTTGAGTGTTCTCAGAAGTGCAGGAGCTAAACTAAGTTCTGCCTCAGTGTTGGGACAGCTGTCCTATGCAGCTACCCCAGATGCTGTGCTGCCCGGGGCTAGTGGCATTTCTGACATCTTTAAGAGTGGTAAAAGCATGAGAGGGTCACTGAGATCTTAAAAGAGCTGAAACAGGTGTCTGAATTATTACCAGGCCAATATTTCACTCTGTCTCATATACGTTTTGACGATTTCCTAAAAAGTAAAGCAAGCAATCTGATTTTGGTGGAATAGGTTGTGCATAAAGATAGAAGGATGTGTTTATTTGCATTACTTGTATACTGACCTTTTAGGAGAAAACTTATTTTGTGTAGCAACAGTAGTGGTGTAGGCCAGAAGCAAAGTGGAATAACTCCTAGTAGCTGGAAGCTCTCTACAGCAGCTTAAGGTGGTTGCCTCCCACTTTTTAGAGTATTGAGTGGTACAGGAACACTTTTTACAGTGTTACAGTGTTGAGTGGTAAAAGAGCAGAACTACTATCTTCTTCAGTGAGAATCTAAAAAACAGAATAATCTCTCAATTTGAACATATAAAGCTACTGAATTAATTACTTGTATCCATTCCACTTGTATCATTTCCACAGTCTGAACATGTTAATTTTCTAGTTTGTAATCGATAAGATGGGATTATGTTAGCAAATGTTGTTTTCTTTAAAAGATGAAAAAGATACTAGAGGTTTATTCATAAGGATATTGTGTACAGTGGCCACGAATCCATTCATACCTGCATGATTGTATCATATATTTGTAACGATTTTCAGACTCATGAAATTGAAGGGTTGTAAATATTACTGATCATCTCTTTAAGGATGATGTTTGTAATATGATCATTGCAAATGTCAGAGAGTGTTGAGATGTCTGTAAATTCTACAGACAGAAGCTGCCTGGAAAAGTTAATTTGATTAATTTAATAAATTCCTCTTATTGGCCTGTGGTATAAAGTATGGTGCATAAATTATAGTCCATAATTTTGTATAAATGAAACAGTGGAGCTAAGGAGAGCTAAAATATGTACCTCCTGTCAGGTAAACTTTTTGAACTCCCTGTGGCCCTAGTTAGAGTGGGAATTCATAAGATACCAATTCAATAAATCTAGCCAGGACATTCTGGTAATTATCTATTTAGATGATCATTTAGTTGCTTCTTGTGATGTTATTATTCCTTTTCTCCAGCTGTAAGTCTTAGCTTGGTATCTATCTTGTACAATTTGAAGTCTTTAAAAATATTACTGTTTTGTAAATTAAGTAAGAATTTTGGACCTCACATACAATCACAGGGCCTAGAAAGTGTGATTGAACATGATAAACTGAATTTTTAATTATTGTCATTTTTTTTAAACATACGATGAAGCAATAAGCTAAAGACACTATCATTTTATATAGCCTTCTATTAAAGCTCATTTCTGAAAATTGCCTTTAAGATAACCATCACTTAAAAAAAAAAAAAAGTCCTTTAGTTCCTTTCCCATCCTCACATGAAAATATCTGGATGTGATTTAGAGGGATTTTAAGGTCAAATGAACAGATGCCATGAGAAGGAGAGGTGAGAGTCTGGATTCCAGCATCAGTCATGATGAGCAGTGATGCCAGTCCTGTTCCTTGGAGGCAGGTACCATCTCACATCTCAGCTGACTGAGAAAAAAAAGATCTCAAATGATCTCTCCCCAGGGAATCACAGTGTGTGTCCTCGGTTCAGAGGGGTGAGAGGAGTGACTGAGAAGATATAGTACTGGGAGATAGGAAAGGGGAGGAGGGAGATCCTTCCACTGGAGCACTCGCATGTTCCCTGGGTAACTAGGGAGTCAGACCTGTTGACTAATAAATTGGATTAGGAGGAAAGAGTCCAAGCAAGGACTACAGAATTGATCTCAAAAGAGAACAAAAAAAAATTACTATGCATGTTATGTGATGGGTTTGGTTCCCTCTTATGTTATAGTCAGTACATTATTTGCCCAGCAGTGGAGGCATGTTTAATCTGTGCTCTTTTAATACCATGCCGGTAATGTAGAAAGGTTATGGTGTTAAGAATGTGTGTGTGTGTGTTACTCAGGCATCACGCTTGACTGAGAAGCATGGTAAAACCTGGGCAGAGTAGTAAATGACGAGGCTTCCTTTGTTAAACCAGATTATAATCAATTGAAAAAGTTGAAAAATCATACAAAATGAGGGATAATTGTGCTCCCAATGTCTCAGAAGACTGCAGTATGTATGCGCTTTGTCTGTCCCTGTCTCTCTGGCTTGCTTTCTCTTTTTTTCTCTTCTCCTCGCAACACATGTACGAGACCAGGCTTTTTATGTCACACTGCAGCAGTAGCTCCATCCCACACACTCTCTGTCTCTGAAGAAATGTAACCCTTCTCCCATTTATCTTCAAGTGGATTTCAGTGATTTCTGGACTGAATATCTTCTGTCTGAAGGAGCGTTTATCTGCTTAAATTGTAAAGAAATGACAGCCTCCTAGGCTTGAGTCAGTCGCTCAAATACAACAGGCATCTAGTGCCATTTGAGACACCTAAGGGTGCCCGAGACATCCACCCAGGGCTGGCAGATATGACACAGGACCTGCAGGACACCTGCGCTCTTCTGGAGCAGCAGCTGGGGACCAGGTGAGATTCTCCAGGGCATCTCCAATGGCACAAGATGCCTATATGAGATAATGGATTTGAGCCTCCTGTTTCTGGGCATAATATGTATTTAGTGTATAAGATGACTGATCAGAAATTAAGTTCCTGTTTTTGTTTTTGTTTTGTTCTCAGACCACTTTGTAGAAATCTATAATTACGTCGTGTCCCTCTTGATACTAATGGAACTGCTTATACACATAATTGCTACTGTTGTGGGTAAAATGTGCATGACTGAGCTCTCCAGTCTCCAGCTCTGGCTATGCAGCAGCTGTTCCTGACAAGAACTTTGATAAATGGCAGCCCATTTAAAATTTGTCTTGTTCAGAATATTAAAGGAGCAAAGCCACACAACTTTTAGAGCTAATAACTAAAAAGGAACGTGTATTTTTACTGAGAAGGCTTTGCACTTTAAGGCTTGTAAAATCTTCTGTCAATTCCGGCAGTGTACAATTTGTGAAAGAAGCAAAACTCTAGATTATATAGAGTCTCTCTCTGAGACCAGATTTATGTTTTGTGTGCCAGAACAACATTAAGCAAATCCTCTTCTTCCTGCTAAAGAAGCTAGCCAGTTTGTAGCTCTCAAGAATTTTCTTTTTTTAGTGATAAACATTACTTTAAAAACTTTTCCATGCACCTGGGTACTGACCAAAGACAACAAATAACGGAACAGGAAACCATAATTCAATTCTTTACTATATAGAAAGCTTTGCAGATGACCTAAGCAGCTACGTTATTTATATGCACTGGCTTGTTAAAGAGATTGATATGTTTTTTTGGCTGGTGGAAATGGAAAATCTGTCTCTTTTGGTGTATTCTGTGTACATTTAATTGGCTTTTAATCCTCTCCATAGTTATGTGCCTATATTGCTTTTCCTTCTATTTCAGAGAACAAGACAGAAAAACAGGCATAAAGTATTTCCAGTGAGATGCCTTTCAAATATACAAATTTTGCAGACTGAACTGGCTGCATGGCTTTACACACCGAGGATTTAGAGCAAAATCCGTATAAGAGGGACCTTTCTGTTATTATTGAAACACTTCCTTGCTCATAATGGGTGTTGGTAGCACTTGTGGTGTATTATAGTTTCATTATGAATGTTCCTTTTTTTTTTCTTTTCTGTATCTAAGGTTGATTACTCATGTTGTTAATACTTTTTCAAGTCTGCTTTAAAGTTTTCTTAATTGAAATTTTAACATTATATCAGAGTTGAATCTTACGCCAAACCTCAAACCTGAAGACAGGCTGGATTGCTCTGTAGATTGGCTCCTTTCCTTTGACCTAGCTTGAGAAATCATGCAGGCAACAAAACGACTTTTGGCACCGTTTTTTGGGTCGTGGAAGGAAGCCAATTCTTCCAGTACATCAGGTATAGGCCATTCCTTGGAAGTGCTTCCTTTGCGGTGATACATAGAGATACATCTCGAAGAAAAGAGATGGAAAGAAAATTATTCCTTTATATGGAACTAGTTTTCCTTCATTTTTCTGCTTGGACAGATCCCAAACATTTTCAGCTACATGACCTCTCCTGCTGATACAGATGGCCAGCTATCTGTATTGATAGGCAGGTTAGAGTTCAAGGGATCTTTTGGCATTATGCTGGTTATGATTCTTCAAGCAATTTAATACAGTGTTTCTTTCTGACATTTGTAGATATTTTCAGTTGATGTGTGTCTCTCTAAAGGCAAAGAACTGAAGCTGAAATTTTCTATCTTTCTGTCAAAAATGACTGAGAAAATATGAACAAAAATTTACATTCTGCCTTCAGGAACTTTTAAAATTTCTGTGTAGTAGATACAATAGGCTTCAGTTCTCCAGAGCATTTATCTTTTTTTCTTAATCCATTCAATAATCCTAGAAAATTTGTCTTCTAAACATACATTGGTAGTATGGGGTCAAAACCTGCTAAATATTGTAATTAATATTCATTGCAGTTTGTGGCAAGAGGTACAGAATGCAGAAACACAAGTCTGTTGGGGTGAGCAGATCCTTAGATCAGGTACAAGACAAAAGTCTCCTGCTCAAGATGTCTCTCCTGTTCTAGAGAGAT
>WHYT01014544.1:248109-299614 GCA_009806455.1 Tetrax tetrax
CACTGGTGACCGGTCTCCACTTGGACATTGAGCCGTTGACCACCACTCTCTGAGTGCGGCCATCCAGCCAACTCCTTATCCACCGAGTGGTCCATCCATCGAACCCGTGCCTCTCTAGTTTAGAGAGAAGGATGTCGTGCGGGACAGTGTCAAATGCCTTGCACAAGTCCAGGTAGATTATGTCCGTTGCCCGTCCCTTGTCCACCGATGCTGTTATGATGACAATTATGTGTCCAGTCTAGCTGACTCCATAGAGTCAATGGGATCAATAGATTAAATTTTGAATCTATTGATATAGATGGATAATTATTCCTGTCCTGTTGGAAGTGGAGCTAGCTTAGGTATTATAGTTATGTATATTTATGTGCAAATAGCCCTTACTATGTAGTCTGAGCTTAAAATATAGAATTTGTCACCCTTTGTTGGGACTGAAATCATATCTACAGTGGTGTAAAATGATGTTGATGAGAATTTATTGATTAGCTATAAGAAGAAATTTAGTTTTGTTAAAATGAACATGAATGGGAACTTAATGGGTTCATTTATTTTCCTTATTAATTTTTACATATATGATTCTTGTTATTCCTTCTCGATGCTTTACTACCTGCTCCTCTCTGAAAAGATAAGTCAGTTGCCGTAAGTATGCACGCAAAGAAACTGCAGAACTGTGAATTAATATACTTTTCTTCATAGCTGGAAATCCTGTTTCTTATTCCATCCGGGTGTCCTAGTCTGAGTGGTGATTGAGCGAACTAAATTATAAAATCATTGAGACTAGGAACTAGGACCAGACTGTTTTTTGTTGTTGGGCTGCTGAGAGTTCCCCTGATAAAACAGACATTCAGGAATTGGCTGATATATACTTACGTCAGCTAAGCAGAGGTCTAATGTATTTACTGATTCAGAGGAGCAGAACAGTCCTTATCAGATGGCCCAGAGGCTGATGCATGTGAGAATCAACTGCCGAAGACATAAAGCTGTTCTGTCATGTGCCACTGCAAACATTCAGAAAAAACCAAAGTGACTGCAAAATACTTCCCCTGTTCTGTGCTCTACTGATAAGAGGGTTTTGAAAAAATATAGGCTTGCTTTTCATAATTCAAATTTTCATTATTCACACCTGAAAGCTTTTCTGGTACTGTATAATTTTCAGTGAAATTTTGGTTGAGAAAAAGAGCCATACTCATAGCCTATAGCATTAAATGTAAACATAAATGTCAAATATTGAGACTATGTCAAACCTGAATGTAGAATAGAACATGTAATTTTAGCCGAACCACTGTAACATATTTGTTTACTCTAATTACTAAAAAATCAGACATTCTCATTTTAAATTTGAGAATGATAGCTAAATCTAGCAGCTAAATAAAAACAGTTCTATAGGAGGATGCTGGTAAATGATCTAGCAGATCACGTAATTATACCGTCTAATCTAAGAGCAGAGGACCTGCAGGGACATTTCTTTATTAACAGAGACAACACATTACTATGATTCCATCTTACAACAGTGTTTATCTTTTTAATAATTATGAGCAGCTCGTTAAATGCAACAACAGATACAATAAATAGAGATTCCAAGGGTGTTGTGAATCAGATTATCATGATACATTTATTTTTGTTTCTTTTTAAAACTCAAAATCTCTAAAAGGTCTGAAAAACCTCTTAGCTGACTTTTATGGGGTTCCTGTAATCCTATTTATAAAAGAAGAGTTTCCATGTTCATTCACTGATGTAGGTCCACAAAATACTGTTTAAAGATTTTTCTGTTTAAATAAGATTTATGAGACAATATGTTTTGGAAAAGTGCCACAGTTTTACAAATGTAGGATTAGGAAGTGCTGACAAGATTCAGAAAGGCAACTCAAAAACTGCCTTATTCATCACAAGAAAACCATGGACCAAATCTAAAGAAAATGTAATTATAATTTCCAAAGCAGACCTAGACCTTACATGTATTAGATTTACAGTGTTATAAGGGATGCTACTGAAAAATGCAGTGATGCTTAAGGTAGCATTTATTCCACTACCATCAAAGAAAGGAAAATTTGGATTGCTTTTTAAGACACCTAAAACTGTTAGTTTAAGGCATGATTTTTAAGCCTTCTACTAGTAGAAATATGGTGGAGTTAAACGGACTGTACATATAACGACTGCAAAATCAAATAATTATTTTCTTAAAGATTATGTGTTTCCCTCTTAGAATATTTCATGCCATTTCAAAATCATTCTGTCATATATAATTTGGAGCTTAGAAGAGGCTACATTGCTGAAAAAAAAACCCAGCCTTGCAACAGAAACCAGCTGTCCCGATCAAGTCGATTCTTGGTATGTAACAAGAATAGCAGTGAGGAAAGGAAAGGTTATTCTCAATGACATTTCGTGCTAAGTCACGAATTCCAGTATCTGGGTATGTAGATGTGGGTATAGTAAAAGGCAGCTTGGTACTTGTGTTCTTTGAGAAATATTTATGCAATGAATCCTTCTTCTGTGTGTGGGAGAGCTGTTCTGTCTCGCAAGTCCCAGAGTCCCACCTTGCTGACACCAGTGTCCTGGCTCAGCCACCTGCTGCTTTGGCTCTGTGGGACACCGGCTCTTCTTGTGCTGGGGATTCTCAAAAGAGTCCATCTTGAATTCTTTGTCAGCTAGGCCTGTGAAATGAAGTGAAAAGAAGATAGAGGATTTACTATCTCAAACTGATGTGATTTATGATTTTATGTATTTTCAGGAGTGAAACGTTGTTGGAGAGCATTGCAAATTAATTAAGTGCATTTGGAGCATGAATTGTGCTTCACTGGTGACAGCAGTAAAACATCTTTAATGAACTGTTAATCTATATATCTTTATTATATGTATGAGCTATTCATGTGTTTCGAAGCAACCCTTCATATCTGCCATCGTAATTGAAGTTGATCAATGACTTTGTAATGAAACTCTGAATATATGCCGAACTAAAAAAAAATTCAGTGCAGATAGTCTTCACCTAGAAAACACTGATTTTGTTTCTTCATGTCACCCTATTAAAATGTATCAGAAAACATATGTTATATCATGTAAACTGATATAACTCAGCTGTGTTCTCTGAGATTCATACCAACTTAAATTCTGGCCTGTGATGACTAGCACTATTACTGACATCAGCATGATATTTCAGAGTGATGAAGGTCTAGGAAACAGTTGCCTTAAACTTTAGAGAACATACAACATTTCCTATTTATTTGCTTTGCATCAATTAAATATTGAAAATAAATGCCTGTGTTGTCATTAGAACAGGACTCACAAGAATAATCTATAGGAAGCTGCCTTGCCTAGCAACTCAACTGTTATATAGTTGCAGGTATGTTACTTTCATATCATTGTATATAAAGACCTGAAAAAATTTGGTCAAATCATACGTCTAAAGTCAAACTATAGATTTATATTAATAAAATTAATTCCTCACTGTGAACCATACAGTTATGTGTAGCATATTTTGTAGATGAAAGGTAAGGTGAGGGAAAATGCCCTCGTAGTTGCAATGCTCCTCAGTTCACCTCTTTGCCATACCTGTTTGAGCGCAGGGAGTTGAATGCCAGGGAAAAACCACCAAAATCCAAGAAACAAATGTGGAAAGGACCAGGCTCAGTTCAGAGCAAGTGTCGAGGGACCTAAGTGAAGGAAGGCCTATAGGGGCAAAGTTTGTCTTTCACATGCCTGGCCCCAAGATAAGAGGGAATGCTAAATGGGTTAAGGATCACAACTAGAACATGAAAGCGAACAGTGGGTATCAATGAGCCTTGGCAGGAGTACATGGAGAGAGCAGGGAAACGCCTGTGGTTGGTCAGAGGTGGAGGCAATTTGGAATGAATGGCAAGGCAGAGGAAAAGATACAGATTTTATTGCTATAATCTTTGCACTTGTATTTCTATAGCTTTGGGCTAAATTGAACAACAAGTACTGGTATTTAAAAAAAATCTGAATTGCTTTATTCAGCGGCTTTCATAGGCTTCTGAAAGAAAAGGGTCTGTAGGTGCACAGTGCAGTTAGACTTATCAGATTAATGTAATTAATGAAAAGTAATTGCAGCCTAGATTTTCAGCCTTAAATTTTAGGACAGTCTGATTGAAACCAGAGGTGATAAGCCACAGAGAGGTAAAACTCAGAAATCCACCTCACAAATTAATTATTCCCATGATTAAATTATATGCTGTCAGATTTGGGGGCTCACGTCAATCTATGATCAAGTATGTATCTGCATGTCAAGCTATTCTGCCTCTGAGTGGAATTAATTAATTCCTCCTACTGCGAAAATAATTGAAATCCGTGTCAGACAACTAGATAGTATAAATGAGGTCGTGAAAAGTTTAGTAAATTTTTATGTCATTTCTGTAATCATGTTTGTGGTTGAGGTGCCAAGATCTCTATTTTCAATATATCAGAATGTAGCAGAATTGCTGTGGTTGAGTAAGCACCTCCAACTCTATTAGCACAAAATAATTAGATCTTCTTTTGATTAACCCTCTTCAAGAGTTATTGTTGTCATTTGTGAGATCAGTTTTGAAGTGGCTTATTTCTTTGTACTGCAAGAATATCTTACTCCACTGTTTTCTGTTTGTTTGTTTAATGGTGCTCCCGTTTGAACTTTAGTAAGAGTGTTGTTGAAAGGAATCTGAGATTAACTCTTCTAGATTAAAATTTAAACTAAATGCAGTTGGCATGACCTCAAAATAATAATCATAGTGAATGAAAAGCTTAGACAAGTATTTATGTACTAGTACAATTTGAAAACAAGAGTAGAAAATAGTTATTTTATGGCAAAGCATACTTTAAATCACTCTCTGGATTAACTTCACAGTAAATCTGATTCACTGTAATACAAATGCCTTTCTTTAATATCTGATCTAGGATCTACAGGAGAAAAATTATTACATTGACTTTACTTACATTTCTTCTTCGTGTAAAATGCATTAACATGTATCCAACAGTAGAATATTAGTAGTATTTTAAGATATATGCTGATCTGTGCAAAGTTAGAATCACATTTTGTCAGACAGCAAATTTCAAAGATAATAAAAGTTAAAGATGAATAGAAAAATTATACAAAATACTTAGTCCTTTATTCTCCAAACAGTTGTGCCATGGGTTATATCTTTCTTTTGGGTGCACATGTACCTGCTTTTTCATAACTATTAGCTGTTCCCACATGCCTCACTACAATTTAACATTATTGAGCCTTGGACAAGTTTCTTCATAAAAATATATAAACATATTTTTTTGCTAGTTTATTTATGGTATTAAATGTCAGTATCTCTCTCTGGCTTGTTCACATTTCATTCATATTCCCTGACTGACTATAGCAGAGGAGGGCTTTAACCTGACTTTCTTGCATCCTCTCAGTTAGTCAATCAGGCATTTCAATACAGGTTCCTAAAAAGGAAGTAAATCCATCTTTTAACAACTGTTGCATTTGCCTTACATGTTAAAAATCTAGATTTAGATTTCTTCATTGTTTGGTTTGATCCCCCAGCCTCATGGTGAGTGCACCATTTCTACTTCAATGTGTATTTGTTTATATATGGGAATACCTCTAACAACTGGCATTACAAAGTTTTTAATAAGCTGCAGCAAAGTTTCCAGCTATGTATTTACTTCCCAGTTGAGTGTTTTGCAATCCTTTTGCTTTTCCATAATTTTTTTTTGAGGTGCATCTTCTGTATGGTAGGAAATATGGTTGGTTTTTTCTCTCTCTTTCATTGTGTGTGTATCACTGCATGAAATGGAAATCTCTGGCCAATGTTAGCACTGAAATCTCTCACACATCTTTCAGAACTATACCCTTGAATCCTTGAGTCAACTTAAAAATTGGTTAGAGTCCACAAGTTCCTTTAACGTTCCTTACAATTGAATTTCTAGTCAGAAGATTGACTAGAAAAACCCACTGAAATAATGAACTGAGATAGATATAAAATGGCTTAGAAGATTAGCTTCCTAGTATGATCAAATATAGTATTATTGAATGTTGCATAGCAGATAGCCAGGCAGGGTCCTGCCCCTGGTATTCAACCCGTATAAGCACGTAGACAGACTTTAGCAGTTACTGGGTGGCACTCTAACGTGACTATTCTCAATCTGTAATGGCAGTGAAGTCTTAGAGAGTTTTCATCCCAATCAAACAGGCTGTAAAAACTCACATAAACCAGCTTTTATTTTTGTGGTTTACTTGATCAAGACACACATGCAAAGCCACATTCACTAGAACTGAACTGTTCATTAGCGTTGTACTTCGTTTTCCTTCCACCATAATCCATTCAAGAACGTCCTGCATTGTGTACTCAAGACATTATGTAGATATCTACAAGTGAAAGCAATGTACTGATAGGAGACTACTGAACAAGGCACTGTCTTATTTGCATTAATTTTATGAAATTTAACTCCTGTATACTTTGCTGTAATATTTCTCAATGGTCTTTATTCAAGTAAGCACTCCCTTGTGATCAATGCATGGATTGATCACTACTGTATTAAAGGTGGCTTGTTTTTCTTGGGCAAACTACTGGCTTACTTGACTGAGTAATGTTATTTAGATTAAAGTGAATAATTTGATTTCAAAACTGAAAATTCTAATTAAAAATATGCTGTGATAGAAGAATCTGAAAAGCAATGGAGAACAAAACAATATATTGTTTGAGAATATGACAGACAAATCACAGTATGTAGTTTGCGAACAAACTGTTTTACTACCTATTCAGATTTTTTATACACACAAGCTTTTTCTAAATCCTTAGTAAAGGTGTAAACAAATATTATCTTATACCATTGAGTCAATAATTTAATAGTCTTTTATTTTGAAATTAAAATGTAGCCAGGTTCTTACTTGAAAGGAATGTCAAGGCTTTGCAGAGAGACTGAAAGATAGTGATTCATTCAGTAGAGCTGTGAAAAGTGAAGCACAATTTAGCAATTATGTTAGTCATGACCAAAAGAGAGCTGAACTTTTCAGGTTAGATTTCACATCCCTAGAGGAGTACATTTAGGGATGTTGTACTTTGTACTGTCATCACCTTAAGAATTCAGATTTTAATTTCTGAGTCCTAAAAAGGCACAGACTTTAAGAACTGATTTTTATGTTATTAAAAGCTGGTTTTGAAATTTTCTTATAAATCACAGCTTGCTTAGAAGCCCAGTCATTTTCCAGCTGAAAGCCCTTTCTGGTATAGTATTTGTGCAGATAACAAACAACATTTCTAAGCAATTTCACAAGTAATTAAATATAGCTGGACGAATTTAGTTATGTGGTTCATTTTGTAGGACTTTTTTTTTAGAAAGTAATGCATCAGTGTATCATTTAGGAACTAAGAGGGATGGTCATTGTGTTGGACAGAAAGCCCGAGAATTATTTTTAGTGAGTTTTTTTGCCATAAGAGCACAAGAGGTGCTTTATAAGACACAGTCCATGTACTTTGCTGTACAAAAGAATGCTAGATCTGATGCTTTAGTTAGCAGGGACAGTTGTACAATGGTGCAGCTCCTTAGAACTAAATGATAATTAATTGAAAGAACATTCTTTCTAAAATAAAGAAGGAAACATGTCTCTTCTGTAGGAAGCATGACACATTCTGAAAAATTCTGCTGTAATATGTTCAGGCTGAGAGGTGTCTTTTGTGTTATGTTTTCTTTCACCTGTAGATACAGAGGTGTTAAGTAAAATGCTGTCTACCTCAAAATTATCGATGAACGAGTGTAATTTCCATGTTATTGTGATAATGAATATTCTTTGAAGATTGTCATGATCAGTTTGAGCATTAGGTTCTGAATTTTCAATCTGATGTGCTTATAATATTTGTAAAATATATGTAAACAGGCAAATTACAGTCAGCTACATATATGATGAGGCAGAAAAGATTAAAATAATATCTTGGAGGTAAATTACAGTCTATGCTAAATATTCTCAGTTTAAAAAAAAACAAGACAAAAGTAACACTTTTTGTGATAGATTCTGGACTACACCTTCTGAGGGAGGCTCTATGTCAAACGTGGAACATCAAAAAATTGGAAGCCAGGAAAATATTGTCATTTTTTAGTGACTGTGCTGATAATCAGGCTGGTTTAATAGCCTGTTTCAAATCAAGCAAGACAATGTGAAGAGCATTTGGGGTTCGTATGTCTTATTGGGATGGATGAGTTAAAGCAGTTTGTGGGTTGTGTGAGAAGAAAGACCCAAACTCATCAAAGTCCTGAGCGCAGTAGAGAATTACAACAATTCTGTTGTAAGGCTAGTGGCCTGTCCCATCATGATGTTCTCTAGATTTGAGTAAGGCTGCAGCTTCCTACTTTCTGCATAATGCTTTAACAGTTTTTATTAACTGTTTTTGTTAAATGTGGAAGGAATAGGGGGAACTCTTATGGTATCATGAATTAAGGCAAAGGAAACACCAGCAACTATAGAATGACCTCTAATCCCTTCCCAGACCTACAAACCTGAACCCTGTATATTGAAGTGCCAGGCACTTTTCAGGCTGAGGAAAATGGCAGTTGTATACCATGCATTAGCTACTAATGATTTTTAAATTTGGTTTACTATAATTCCTGTCAGAACTATTTCCAGAACCAAAGCAAATATGCACATAGCCCTATATATATAGCATATATACTATATGCTAGATAATGAGTTTAATGTGATATTGTTCAAGAATAACTTTTTGGGAAATATTCTTCCTGATGAGCTCCAGGATCTTGTTTCTGTCTCGTTCTGGTCATTCTGAAGTGTTCAAAGATGGAGCTATTCAAGGAAAGATAGTGAATTTCATTTTCTTACCTGACCTTAATTGAAATTTAGTTTCTCTATTTAGACTTAGACTTTAGACAAGTCCTAGCTCAAGCTCACATGTGTAAGAATGGTCATGTTACATTTCATCCTGTTTATGATAATTCTTAAAGAATATGGGGGAAAAGTTTATCCTCTTGATTCTTTCCTCTTTTAAACATTTACACAGCTCTCAAGTGTGTTTTCTAATGTTCTACTTCTCATTTTCAAGACCTACTTTGAAGTACTTTGATTTGGCAGTTCTTCAGCAGAACATTTATTTTTAACAATTCCAAATGCCAGAAGTTAGTTTCACACATAACATAGAGTGCTGGATTCATATCTCCTATTTTTTTTCTTTTTTCTTCATTTTAATTGCAGTATTGCAATTTTAAATAAAACCCCTATTCATATTTTTACATTGCCATATACGTTACATGTACTATATCCTTCATTCAGAACCACTGAGAGGGTAGTGGTGCAGCAAAATTGTACTGTATTTTCTACAGCTGTTGTACTAAAGCATTTGTCTTGCTCTATCTTTTGAATGAAAAATTCTTTTAGTGAAAATAGATTTGTTGAAGCTCTTAATTAGTCAATAAAAAAACCCTCCGAATTAAGGTGGTGGTACTTTTTTCTACCACATTTTAGGCAGACTAAGATAACTCTTAAATTGTTCTAACATCTTATTCAATAGTTTGTAATAGTTCATAATGTAAGTATTTGTGTTTTTTTACATTTCACAATTTTATCCCAATAAATAGAGATCTGTACTTCGTTCCTCAGAACTCACAGTACACTTTAAAAACAGAATTCAAGATAAATTTGCTCTGTCATTCTACCTGGAAGGTGTGATTATATATTAAAAGTATAACTTTTATACTCTGGCACTTCAAGTTTTTAAATTTGATATAAGTAGGACAGTAGGACTTCTAAACCAAATGACAGGTTAGAGCTTGGATTGAAGCAGGATTATGTCGGTTGTTATGTTGATGTGTTAGGCCAGCTGATCCAACTACCTTGATTCATCTGATGGCATAACTGCATGTACACATGAACCTTGATCTTATTCTGTGGAAGAAATTCTGCAGAAATCTTCCTATTGTAAACTATATTGAAAATTAATCAGATTGTTTTGGTAGTATCGGGTTGAAGACATATTGTTACCCCTGTGCTGGTGCTGTCAGACATGAGGGCAATAATTTCTAGAAAAAAGGGGATGGAATAGGGCAGAGAGAGATAGCTGGGACCATATTCTTAGACTGAATATGAGGGACTGCCATTTCAAAAGCTTTTCTTCTGTAATGTATTTTTATATAGGTGTTTTTGTAACCTCTATTGACCTAATATAATATCAGTGATAAGTTGTATGTATGTTGAGAGAAAGGGAATGGAAGATGGTATACTGAGCAACCAAATGGTACTGTATTTCATGCTCTGCCTGTGGAAGTCAACAGGTCAGAAAGAAATATAAAACCATTCGTAAATAAGCACAGAAGATCCCAATTACTTACCAGGACCAAGATTCTGCACCTTGATGTCTCAAAAAATCTGTAACTATTAATGGAACAAATTTAAAAGTTGTCAGAAGTGTTAGCTCCAAAGGTTTGGCCACATTTGTGTATGTTGACCTGTGTTATGAAGCAAGGAAATTCTGTCCTGGTTCTAATTTCTAACTTGGGGAAATCAAAATGTAAATTATATACATAATATATAGTATTTCATGTAGTTTGATTCCACAGAGAAATCACAGAACAAAGTGCTGTTATTTTAATGTTAATGAACAATTTTTTCCTGGGTTATTTGCTCATATGTGACTTTATCAAGTAGAGGAGAGGATACCTGTGGTTAGTGTCGTAGATGAAGATTCTTTGATCACTGAGCAATGATATTATTTTTAGTGTCTAACACTTACCAATATTCTGTCCCTTTTATTGCAGGAATTGCACAAAAAAAAATTTTCCAAAGATTTCACAATCATAGCAACATATTTTCTTAGTAGTAGTCTAGAAAATATTTTAAGTATAAAGTTAGCAGTTCTGTTTATTGCAAACTTAAATTAAAGAATATAAGTTGACCTTTTGTATGATAGCTTGTTCTTAATGTTTCTAGAAGGACTTTATACCTCTTTGCATGCTCTTTACATGAGTATCAACATTCTTCAACCCAGATTTTCTGGTCCCACAGAATGAAGGAGATACTCAGCATGTTGATTCGGGATGCGTATACCAGTGACTTCAGGGTGAATGACAGGAGAGACAGAATAAAAGAGAGAGTAATGAGATCCATTTCCAAATCTTTATGATTCCATGATAATTGATAAATTGAAAAGGTACCACTGCATGGGCAGTTACTATCTCCTCTATGAGTTTCAAAAGCAACTAAAGCAAAACATAGTTTCTAGCAGTACTGGGCAGCAGACGGAACATGAGAAGGGGAAGACAAACTTTTTCAGATCATTAAATTTATCTAGTTGCTGACAAGAGAGACTCCATTTGCTGGGTTGTGTGATGAGATCGAATATTTCGTGCATCACAAACATATTAAAATAGTCTGGATCATGTGAAGGGGAGAAGGATTGTGGCATAATTCTGTTGTCTGGAGAAATGCCTTCTAGCAGGAACTCTTTTAAGACAGCAAACATTTCCCGTGACTCTGTGACCATCCCTGGGGCACAAGTAGGCCATGGTCTTTCTTAAAAGTATGGGAGTTGTGGTGATTGGGAGCTGTGAAGTAGGGATGAAAGAGTTCCTCTGAGGCACAGACAGTGAGATGTGCCAGGCCTGTGCTCCTTTGATAATTTCCAGTGGTACAGAGGTTTGGATACAAGTTTCTTGCTGGAAGGTAGAGCCAACACTCAAATGTTAGTGTGAGGCGATCTATTTAGAAATACCCTTCTGCCGTGGAACATTTTTTCAAAAAATACTGGAGAGAACTGCTTTGGAAGATTTAGAGGCTTAACTTCTGCCTTTAGCAGCCTCTTCAATCACTGTGCTCAAAGCTGCTGTCTGCAGGAAAAATGAAGCTTTTTAAACAGCTCTCAGGAATAAGGGCTACGTGCCTTTTCTGTCTGTTTATCACATTAGCTCCAGCAAGTAAGATGTACTGAAAATCTTCCATCATCTTCAAGCATGATTTCTGGCAGGTGATGAGTTTACATTTGATTTTCCAATTTTTTTTTTTTTTCGTTGATAGTGAATTTAGCTAGATTATGATAAAGACTTTGAGACATACAGACTATTCAAGTATTTGACAACTTCAGGGTGAAATAACTTTAGCTAGCACTCTATGTAATGTATATACAATTCAGGTGAACATTGTAGATCAAAAGTCATTCTTCAGACAAAAATAAATATTCAGCAAAATCCATTAGAAGGATAATTTGCAATTTACAAATCAGTCCTATACATTGTGCATTATTTGTCTTTGATTTCATGGATTGACTGTGAAATGGGAATATCAGATAATGGAAATGGACATTGAGGCAATAGAAACAGTCATAGAGTTTAGAATGAGAAAAGACTAGTTAATTACTTGTTGGATCTAACAGAAAACTGATAAAACACCTGAATGTATATACATAGTAAGTAATTCAAAATTTGAGGATTTTTTCATTAAGCTTCAACATGGAAAGCAATTGAACAGAGGAACCAAATTAGCACTGGTGATGGTTCATTAGCAGAAGCGAGAGACAAGTTTGAAAGACACTTAAAGCTTGGCTGAAATAGATTTCATTCTGTGTCTTGGGTGTGCGCAAAGGAAGGTGAAATGAATTCACACATGTGAGAATTTGTGCAGATGACATACATTGACTCTAATGGTGAAAGTTACTTTTGGGGAAGGTTAAGTTACTAGGGGAGGTGAGAGAGGTAGCAGAGAAGAGCAGCAGCAACATGATCCCAGATAAACCTCCTCCTCTGGGGCGCCTCTCCAGAGCAGCAGGTGGTGATGATGGAGATGATGGTGAAAGGTAGCTGCAGACCTTTAGTGTTATTGAGATAAAGACACTAAGGCTTCTTGTAATTGGTTTGATCAGGTTTGTTGAGAATTATGCAAAAATTCAAAAATGCTTTAGAGAGCTTGGTTGAGTTTACTGGTTTCAAGTGGAAACTGTGTGAGACTCCATGGCTTTCTGTGACTTCAACTAGGTGCTAAAGAAAACTTGGGATTTTTGTCTGAATTTTGATTAAGCCTTTGAAAACACTCAAACCTGTTACTAAACGAGACCCAAAGGATAATATTTATACAGTATTAAAGTGTTCAATAATATGAAAATTTGTAGGATGATTAAGATAAAATGAATTGAAGTCTAATAGAGAATGCCTGCCTGAAGGAAAACCACTTCATCTTGCATAAACATGATCAATCTCTAAACAACCAAGGGAATTCTATCACCATGAAAATGCAGAGTATTATAATTAAGAAGGTGTAACTTCCAGTGTGTATTATATAGCTCCAGAACTATTTTAAATCTTCAATATGGAACTGAAGTTTTGGTATATCAAAATGTTATCTGAATTACCAGCATATTCAATATTTATTCTCTAATGACTGAATCATAATTACAGATCAGTGTGTACCACTCATAGTGCTTAAAATAATCATGAAGTGAATGTGATTAGTGAAACCCTTAGCAACCACAAGGCTTCCTGTGCATATGCTCAAACATAGCGGTGACTGAGAAGTAATTTCATAAAACGCATTTGCAGCACTGAAAATGTGATATATCTTTCTTGCATCTCTCAGTATTGGAATTTATTGAGAGACAGTGCCTCTAATTAAAAGAAATATTAGGTAACTGCATTTAAAACAGCATCTTTTATGATTTCAGAGAAGTTAAATGCACATTAAGAGCTATTGGATCTAATGGATCCTTGCTCGCCATGGACAAGCTGGTCTTGCCTTGACTGGGACAATGTCCCTGTATCAGCATGTTTTTCCCTACCATAATGTAAAATAGTTGAAGCAAAGGCTAGCCATTTTGGAGCCGTGCTAGTTGGCCACATTGTAACTGCAGGTAGGACCAAAGGAACAGAAGTGGCTGCCCAAAGAGATCATTCTTGAGTCTTTATTATCATATTCTGGGTATTTCTCTGGTATCTCTCATCCATTCGTATAATGAAGTCTAGTATTTTATAGACATTTATTACAATATTACAACTGTACCTGGGACTTTTCTTTTTCATAGTCAGTATTTATCTTCCATCTTGCAGAAAACATAAAAAAGGACTTATGTCCTTTGTCATAGATTTCTAGTAATCCGTATATTATAATTTTTTACTTGAAAAAGTGAGAGCATGGACTTTGTGCATGGTTGATTGCTATTACTACAATTTATTTTTTTATTTCTGATCTATGTTATTTTAAAGTATTTATTGGGGGGCTCATGTATTTAGGTAAAGATTTATTTCATACATGCATGTTCTTAATAAAAAAGTGTAAAATTCCAATTATATGAATTCACATAAAATAATTGGAATTTGGGTAATTTATGTAGGGAATTTTAGAATTCAAGTGAAATAGTGATATATTTTATTTGTTGTGACTTTTCGAAGATGAAGTTTGGCTATTCCCATTTTAGATTTTTCCTAATTCCATTGTTTTCCTGAGTCTCACATGTGTAGGTATCTAAACCAGCTATGTAACTTCTGCCTTTGAAAGCTGAGGAACTGGCTGAGCAATGCTTTCTACAGGTTCAGTTGTTCAACTGATTATTACAAGGATCACTACAGGTAGCAAAACTGTTTTCCAGTTTTAATTCTAAATAGTTTTAGAGGAAAATTTCCTGCTTCCCCAAAGTTTTTAAAAACTAGTGTTGTTTAAACTGTGACTAACCATATTGTCAGAATATGGTTACTTTCCTCCTCCTTGCTTTTAATTTCACATTACATATCATCCCACTTTTAGTTTGTAATGTTCCTTTAGAGAATCCAATAACTTGTATAATAAAGATTACAATTATCCACTTCATTTTCTTATTCAATATTAAATAGTCCAAGCAAAACGTGAAACAATTGTTTACAGAGAATAATAATTTGTTCTGTCCTTTAGCTTTCTAACACGTTGTCAGTATTTGCTCATATTCAAGGAATTAACACCTTTGCCACACAGCTAAGCTTTTCTCAACTAGTTCATGGGAACATAATGATTTACAACTTGTAATTGGAGTTGACTTAACCAAAACAGATAATTTTTAAACTGCCGTGATTATTGAATATTAATATGAATAACTATTTCTCTGTAATTAGTATTAGCATATGTTTATTATTTTCAAAGAATTATCCATGTGTTCCTTGCCTATCCTTCAATGGTGACTTCAATTAATTTCAAAATGTAATAGGAAGCAGGGTTAGTTTACAGTTTTCTTTTTACAGTTTATTTCACTTCCCCTTTAATAGGATCTGTGGCAAAAGCCAGGGTTTTTTTTTGTGCAAAGTTTCCAAAACAGTTTTAAGTGATGTCCAGATGTGTAAGTTAGCTGTTTCTTTGCAATGCTCGATCATGGGGAGACTCAGAGGGCAGATAAAGGCAGTCTTTGCGAAAGCAGACACAGGGTTGTTTTTCTCAGTTTCAGAAGTTTACTTCAGGCTGAATTTTCCTCTTCTGGTTCTTGAAGACTAAGCCGAGCCTTTAGCTGTCAGTTATTCTCAGTGATCACTGGTAACTTTCCCTTGGAAAAGGAAAACACAGTATTAAAAATCTGAAATTGAAATTGTCTAACTCCTCTGCCTCTCTGCCTTACTTACTTCTCAAGTAATCCCACCCATGGCACCTTTCTTTGTTATCTTTTTAAACTGTGTTTAGGACAATTCAGTATTTCCAAACGTATTTCTCTTGTTGGATTTTACTTGATTCCATAGAAGAAACCGTTCTCTCATGATGGTATTGCAAAAAGTCTTTTTTGCTCACTGATTCCTAATCACTTATTCTTTATCTCTTTTTTTCCTGTAGTTACCAAAACTGTCATAGGAAGCTTTCTCAAATAAGCTAATCTATCCTCAGTTAATTTGGTACCACTGAAACTTACAGTAGATTTATCAAAACTTTAATTCAAGTGAGGGGTAAGTAGAGGATTTTAATGACAAGGATGAAACAATTGAGTCATGATTTTAGTGTTGTTAATCGAGAACATACTGCTTCGGCTCCTAGTAAAATCCTTGTTTTCTCCCAGTTTGCCTATGTTGCTGAGTGAGCTTCAAAGCTCTTTGGACACAGGTATCAGCTGCATGGGCAGGTGAGGGAAACAGTGCTCCTGGTAACCTCACAGATGGCACTGTTAAAATAAGTGGAAGCAGAGCGCGTTTGGGTTGTCCATAAAAACATTCAATACCACAGCACTTTTCATGGTGTTTACCCAATATGACAGAAGATGGTTCTCCACCCACTCCCTTTATTAATTGCAGATGTCTCTTTCTCCCTTACAAGCCAGGACTGCTAGTTTTAAAATGTAGTTTTCAGTTGTCCTGAAATAAATAATCATCTTCTTTCTCTCTATAAGTCTCTTGCTATCATGTTGTGTCATATTAACTCTGCATTCAATTTTCTTTGCACCTGGAAACAATTCAGTAAATTTTTTTTATTTCAGAAAATACCTCCTCAATTTTTTCCTTGTTGCTATTATTTTTTAATAGCACAGTTCACAGGCAGGGTAATACAACTAGCTCCAATATTAAGTAGCATTTCAGGTTTTCTAATCGTTTTTCTCATGTTTATTTTCAATTTATCACACTTAGTTAAAAGAAAACAAGTAAATAAAAATCCTACCCCACGGAGCTGGAGTAATAATTCTTTTCTGTTACTTTTCCTTGTCCTTTTTACAATTTTCTTTGTGTTGTAGAATCCTGGGCTAAGAGTATTTTAGCACTTGATGGTTTGTCTTACAAATGGACATATTTATTCTTTACTAAAATGTTAGTTTTATTACTGAAATTTCATCTCCTAAGATCTGTGACTATTTTGCTTTAATGCATAGTGTGTTGAGTATGTACAGACCATTTGTACGCTAATTTTGCTGCATTTGAATTCCAATTTTCTGACTTTTGGGTAGACCTCCTGATTATCACCTGACAAGTGTCTGATCAGCAACACTATGGAGGGGTTCTGTTACTGTTTCCATCTTCCTAGGGGGAAATTGTATCGTGGATAAGAGAGAGATTTTTCTTGGAAGTACACAGCAGAGTTCGGGGGCCACTGGGACCAAGTTGCCACAAAGGACATTCCAGTTAGATATTGGGGAAAATAATTCACTGTGAGACTACTTAAACATTGAAACTAATTGCCCAGAGAATTTGTCAAATCTCCATGTGTTCAAAACTCAAGTGGAAATGCCCCTGAGAAATTTGATCTAGCTTTGAAGTTACACCAATGTTTGAGATTGGCCCTGCTTTGAGCAAGAGCTTGGAGCAGGTGGAGGTCCCTTCCAACCAAAACTGTCCTGTGGTTCTATGATAGATCTGCACTGGGTCAGCTACAGACACTCTTGAGGACATCTCTAAAAGCACGTATGCATGACATGACAAAGTCACTGGTCATCATTGAATTATATGGATTTTGTCCTTTTGTGATTCTGTAACCTCTTTGGAATCACTTTAACTTTGCCTTAGCAGCTTTTCTAAATTACACAGTCTGTTACTGTGTTCTGCCTTCCTCCTGGAATATGAGCTATAACAACAGGGCAAGTTACATCGGTTGACTGCCCCCTATGCAACGAGATATTGCAGGGTGACCATGGCTTAAAGGCTCCCCTAGAGACTCCTCCTTTCCCCTACAAGGGTAAAAATAATATCTGTCGTCTGCTCTATGGCCTGAAAAAAACTTAAAACCACTGGAAGCCGTAGAGTTTGAAGCCTTTTTGAGCTAATATTGTTCTACCCTAGCATGACCCCCTGCTGTGAAATGTTACATTTTAAAATTCATTTATGCTTCCACTTTGGTAAGTGTGATTCAGAGACATGTTCAGTCAAACACAGAGGGAACAGTGCAAGTGGTAGAACCACCCTACAGCTGTTTGCAAATAGTGGGGATGATGCTGCCAGACTCACCTGGGCATTTTGGCATTGGTGTGCAGGAGGGGTTGTGTGTCTGTGTGTGTATTACTGAGGAGCAGACATCCCAGGAGAGTTACAGTATGTGCACTGGGTATCGCAAGGTGCACCTCTATGAGTTAGTTTCTTCACTGTATAGGTACCTCTAAAGTGGAAAGAGTTATGTACTGGAACTGCCTCCCTGTGCGTAAGGTTATTTCTGTGTAGGAGATGCACTCCTACAGTATTTCATCCACCTACTTCACTTCTCTGAGAAAATTGTTTAACACTACATTTTCTATTCCGTTGATACGCAATGCACTGTGTAAAATATCAAGTAAATATGGTTGCTAAGAGCCTTGTATTATGTTCTGTGCTAATTTGAATTGAATTAAAACTTTGGAGAACTGAGGATATTGGTCTTAAAACTCCATTTGCTAAAATTATCCTTGCAGGCTTGGACGTAATTATACTTAGGCCAAATAAATATAAAGAAAAAAAATCTGAAAGTGATTTTATGACAGAACATTACTTTCCTAGTTTATGAGAGATTTGATTTGTATATCACTGCATTTTAAAAAAGAATACATTTTAATTAGGTCCAGTGAGATATTGTATACACCCATTAAAAATAATATATAGTATATATAATGTGTTACTATATAGCATATTGTACATTTTAATATATGCTCTTTCACATAATAAGTATGACTTTTTTCTGAAAGTGAAGTCAGCTTAGTGCTGACTCCATTCCTCTTTTTAACTAAATACTTGTTTCACACATTTTTTCACATTTTATACACATAAAAAAGATTATTTCATTAAAATTCTATTAAAATAATGATGTATCTTTAATTACAGAAATCTTTATCTTACATGATACAAAGTGGTACGTTATTTCAACTCCGAGATATAGCGCAGAAAGAAGCAAAATGCCCGTGTGTCTTTAAGCATCCTTTTAGTCACAGCTCTACACAGTTACTGATTAAGGTTTTCATTTCGCTCCAGTGCTGTGACTACTCTGTATGGTTAAGTAAGTTGAGCGGTGTCAGAAATGTTCTCATCAGAGTGTTTAGGAAAAATGTCCTGTTCAAGGA
The DNA here is from genome assembly GCA_009806455.1 of Tetrax tetrax. Taxonomy (NCBI): domain Eukaryota; kingdom Metazoa; phylum Chordata; class Aves; order Otidiformes; family Otididae; genus Tetrax; species Tetrax tetrax. The sequence continues at coordinate 267,009 of WHYT01014544.1, forward strand.
GTTTATCTGTATAAACATATTGCTACAGAGGCATGAGTTGATGCATTACAAAATCCTCTTTGGGCGTGTCCGTGTTTGTAATGTAAAAGAATGTTCTCAAAACTAAAAGTAAAAGCACACTTGGGAAAATATTTGGATTTTTTTAATGCCATGGGCACCACCTTTTGTCTGGTAAAACGATGAATTTTCTATAAACACAGAAACCATGAAGCTCCACATTAGCTCACGCTAATAAATACAAATTCTGCAGCAAAAACATGTTGAAGGCCTAAATAAAAATTAAATAAATTTAAATGAAGCAGTATATAGTGAATATTTAATAAAATTATAATCCATCTTCTAAGCACAGAAAAATTATAGTAAGACAACTTGCAAAGTTTTATTTATTTTTAAACAAAATTAGACTCGAGCATAATTGTAACGTCACAAAATGATATAAAATCATTCTGATGGTGGTTACTGGGTCCGCTCTGACTTACTGGAATGTATTTGTGTTTTGTTAATATATCTTACAAATTTAGCAAGCTGTAAAAACATAGAACTGGTCATTGTTACATGCATTCTACACCCAGATTTTTTTTTTTTTTTTAAAGACAGGAGATGCAGTAATGGTCTGTTGCCTCTACGTTGGTGTCCTGGTTCTGGCTAGGATAGAGTTAATATTCACCTGAGATGGGTGGAGAACTGAAGCTGGTAGCCCCTATGGCTGGGATAATTAATTAATTAGCTAACAGCTGGGGTTAATTTACCCAAATTAGCCAAAGGGCTATTCCATCCCATCTGACATCATGCTCAGTATATAAGTGAGAAGGGTGATGAAGGGAGTCTCCTGTTACTTGGAAGAAACTAGGTGTGGAGATTTGTTGTAAGGCATCGTACTGTATTTGTATTCCATCACTGTTTTGTTTTCTTTTGTCATTGCTGTTAAATTTACTTTTTATTCAATCTCAACCCATGTGGTTTTTGTTTGTATGTTTATTTACCAATTCTCCCCCTGTTCTCTCGGAGGGTGGGGGGAGTGGGAGAGAGACTGCATACTCTGGTCCCAGTCAGGGCTGAACTATGACAATTGGCTATTGTGTTGATTCTAATACTTCACATAGAAAATACAGGTACTAAAATTTTATATAAGCAATGCATTGATATTTTTATTTTCTTTTCCACAGATTAAGATGCTTGGTAAAGCAGCTGGAGAAGGGTGACATTAATGTGGTGGATTTAAAAAAGAATATTGAATATGCAGCATCTGTGCTGGAGGCAGTTTATATTGATGAAACCAGGTAAGTCTGAGGTGGAGTGGGGAAAGGAAAAGATGTTGGGAATCACATTTTGGAAATGTGGTCTTTGCATGCAGTTGTAATTGGTGTAAGTCAGAAGGTCTTTGCACATCAAAAGAATCATGTGTGGCTCTTAGGTCTTTTAGTGACAAGGTTAAAGCAAGTAAGATTCCAAAGGTCAGATGTAACCATTCTCTGGAGAGTTTGCATAGTTCTCATCTCCCTTGTTTGTCAAATGTCCACAGTATAAAGTTGTATGACATTTCTGAAGGATGGATTTTCTTTCCTCCCTGGGCCACATACTGATAATCATACCGAGAACAGTATCACTGAAAAAAGTGAGCTGTTTTGGAATGAAATGCTTTTGGAGATGAGTCAGAATGTTATAATCTGGCCTGCAAATACAGAAATTTATGAAAAGCTGTCACTTATTTTATAATGTTTAATGCTTTGTTTATGATTATTTTTACTGGCAGTATTACTGGCAATCAACTTTAATGTGGGTTGATTCCAATTAAATTAAAAGTTCTAAGTATTTGGCTTCTTGAACAATTTTTAAGCTATGTACTGCATTGAAGTTAACTAGCTAACTTACAGTTTTTATTTCAGTGTGCTGGCCTCTTTAAGTTTTTTTTTCTAAGCAGAATGATCTTGTAAAGATGTTTGCCAAAACTTCTTCAATAATGCTGGAGCATGCAGTGTATGTCTTGGTTCCATGCTACATTTAAGAAGTCTGCTATCTTACTAATTATTTCATGGACCTAACTCTCTTTCTTTGTCTCTCCACCAGCCCTTGCAAATCTACATATTTGATATGGTGCTTAAAGTACTGCTCTAACCTTTTCCTGTTTCTTTTCCTTTGATGCGTGTGATTCACACACCAAATCTTGCTAGACGGGAATTTGGTCATCTACTATTGGGCCATAGAAAGCCTACTCATTTGAAAGCAGAAGAATGAAAAAAATAATAAGTGAAGCTGGTGCCAATGGTCCATTTTTCAGAGATTACATTACAGACTAGGTTGGCAGGATCACTTATACTGATGTCTTGCTCTTAGAGTGCATGCATGTCCAATTCATTTTACAAGATGTCATGGTGTGACAAGATGTGATTTTTAACATCTTTTTACAAGATGACCTGAGCAGCCTGTTAGCCACAGTACAGTTCTTAGAGACACTTTCAAAAGTGTTGCTAGTGATCCCAAGTTAAATAGACAAATAGAAAAGCATTAGGGATCTCATTGACTTCAAAAGTGCTCACATGTCATGAAGATGTTGATAGATCCAGTTAAATTAAGCCTCACTGAGCAGACTTGGCCAGAACATCATCTGTGACTTCCAAGGGGCCTGGCCTTTGTGAGAAAACGGAAAGAATTTAAATTAAATATTTTAAAATATTGGTAGTTTATATACCACTATGGATATATTTAGATCAATTTTGCTGACTGACTCAAGCTCCTTTTACATTAAATAAAGGGTTGATTTGAGGATTTACATTAATTTATAGTCATATTTGTAGTTAAATTGATACAGGTCCTTAGAGAGACAGATAAAATAAATTACCAACAAACTTCTTTTTGGGCTTGTATTACCACAGTAGAGGCCATAAAATTTCATTTTTCAGCAAGCTCATGTGCCGAGGAAGCTTTGGAATATTGCAGTCCTCTCTCTCCTGTGTTACAGGATAGTGCATTGCCACCAGCAGTCAGAGCATAAGCATGTATTTTTTGTTAATACCCATGGGAGCTGTGTCAAAGCTGCACAGGGGACAAGGACATAAACCACCAATTATTCCTTCCATACATCTGCCAAACATTGTGCTTAAGTGATTGTAGCATTTGTGGCTCTTTCTCAGTAGTAGCAATGGGACTATGAAAATAAGGTGAGATTTACTTGTTTTCTAAACTGAGGCCTCAGTGGAAATGAATGGTATTGTGAGGAGTTGCAGTCTTTCTGGCTCTGTGTGGGAGCATTGAGACAAGTAACAGACAGTTCATACACAGAGAAAACTGATACACCTGAAAATATATCAGCTTTGGGCAGCAACAAGTGTATTATTTTTACTGTAAACAAATATTTAAATAAGCTAATTGCCCTCACAGAACTTAATGGCAGCGTTATTGAACTGCCTAAATGAAAGAAAATATATATAATTTTATAGAGGTTTGGCAGATTTTCATAGTCCTCGATCTATTTTGCTAATTCTAGGGGCATTATGACCTCATAACAGTGACTATTTATTTTCAAAAATCCTACTTCAGTACATGAATAAAGCTTTTCCTCTTCACAAGCTTGATGCACAACAGTATTTAATCCTATTTATTTATTGTATCCAACATTTTGCAGAACAAGCTGATTTTTTTTTACTGTACTAAGTCAGAAAGAAAATCAAACAAACCTGTAACAGATATCTTGCTTTGTTCTAATTTATTGAATACTTCTATTCTCCAATGCAACCTCAGAGTGAGTTTGTAAACCTATCAAGTTTTGGTAGCATTCCTTATATAAATATGCATTAATCATATTGTTTATATATACACACCTTTCCATACCGATAGCTATATTTCTGAAGTATGTGTATGTAAACATATAAAAATTTTTTCTTGCCCATGTTACTTACGCTATAAGTAATAGTTAAAAATGAAATTACTTTAATGAAACTGACTTTTCAACTTCTATTCTTTTATTTTTAGTGGTTTGCATTTTATACCTCATATTCTTCATTTCAGTATATAGTGTTTAATTTTGTTTTTAATTTCGCTTCCTTTGACTAATGCAGTCTGCATGAAATTCAGACTCAAGGTGATGCATTTTTTGAACCTGGCGGTCTTTGTGTTAAATTTATGTTAAGAATATAGACTGAGCAGCTGCTTCTTAGCTGGAAAATATTACGTATAGTGCTGTTTTAAATGTTGATGCTTCACCATTAAAAACAATTTGTAAATTAAGATATTTATTGTGTAGTCTCTGCGAGCGGCGGGGAACATACGACAACAACCCAATATGAGTTATAAGCATAGTCCGATTTATTGGTCCAGGGTTCACATATTTGTAAGGTTAGTAAGGATAATTATGCCTACTTGGCGTTATGCGATTGGCTTAGTATAGATAATTATGCCTACTTGGTATTATGCGATTGGCTTAAGCTCTAAAGATTACATTCGCATGGTCCTCCTGCTTGTGGTTAGCTAGCTTGGAAAGTTCCGTGCTTATTGTGTTCTCACTTTCTCAAAAGTTGTTTACGACCTTCTTCAAGGTTGCAGTATCCTTGTTATTTCTGCTGACACGTCTTAACACTGTTTTGCCTTGGCTTATGTCAAAGCTAGGCTTTCAGACGTGGCTCTGCTCGAACAATTGCTCCGTGGACTCTGTCCCATGGCTCTTCTCTCTGAGCCATTCTCCAACAAGTCTCCACTAGTGCTTTCATAGTAAACTCTTTTGCATGACAAACTGCAAAGATAATCACATTTTAAATACTATGACCAGTATTCTGTAGTCTAAGTCTGCAGCAAAACATTTAAAGATTAACACACAAAGAAGGTCTCTCTAGCTTCTGGGAAGCGACTCCTTAAGGAACAGAAGCAGTGTATCGAGTCAAACGGCACTGTAGGCTGGAATTAGCTTGCGTGGTTACATTTGTCCTCCTTCCCACCAAAGGATACAGGTTCTTTGTCCTGCACAGAGCTACTGCTGTTGGGAGTCTGGAACTGAGTTAACTGAACTCATTAGCAGATTAGAAATAATAGTTCAGATCATAAGCAGAATGGCCCATTTCCGCTGAGCCTAAACATGCCCTTTTATACACTGCAAAGTTCAAATGACTGCAGCAAGTTCTTTACATATTAATTGGATAAAAGCAGTTGCTATAGTATAGAGCAATAACAGTTAATACACTGAATAAACTCTGAATAAAGCTATGAGAAAACCATCTGAGTACAGTTTACTTTTATTAACTAAGGAAGTTGCATAGTTTACAGGGTATAATAGTTCCTGAGATTTGGCTTATAAGATGTAATGATGCCTGGTTCTGCAAGGTACGAAGTATTGCAGGCTGAGAACCAAAGGTTCAGTACAGTTTCTGCAACTCATGAGAAAATATCCATGCTTTCTATTTGAAGCTCGTACCTAAGCCCTGGATTTTGTCCCAGTGAGTTTACTGACTTATTGCTTGCACATCCGAGCAGAGGAAGACCTCAGCTTCCACCAGCCACCTAAAACTGAATCCTATCTGTGGTGTTCTCTTCTTCCTCGCCTTTCTGGGAGACAGACTTCAATATCAGCTGAGAGAAAGCCCTCTTAAATATCTTTACAGTCAGATTAAGAATACCAAATAACAGAGTTGATTAGGAGCATCCTTCTAACTCATCTTTCCGTTATGACATATGTCCTATTAAACAGCATAATAAAATGATCCTGCCAGTGGTCCAACACCTATTACAGAAAGACTTTCTGCAATTCTTCACAGGCACAGAGATGAAAAAAAGCAAAAAGAAAAATCAAAACTAAGGTCAATAAAGAGATCTAAATATGAGGTGTCTCACAGAGCATGTTCTATAATGTAGCCAGGGATCAAAGAAGAGACTAGTGTGTTCCACAGCTCTGGGGAACCATTTGTGCTGCTTAAAAATTAAATCTCAGGCATTAGTCTAGCAAAACCACTTTTCTCTTTATAAGCCTGAGCTTTTTTCAGTGATCAGTTCCAATTTCTTACAGTAGGAGATACCATTTTTTTCCCCTCTATATTGTTACTTCATTTAAGTTGATTGGAAAGCCTGTATCATGTGTGCACATAAAAAGTACATGCGAACGTGTAAGCTGACACCACCTTGAATTTCTATTTATAGTGCAACAGTCAGCTGGAAATGGGCTGTAGAATTCAAATCATTTAGCAGAGTATGGAGTCTTTTTCTCAGGTCCTCTTTACTTTTGCCTGCTCCTCTGTGGCTCTACACTATGGCCTGTTATCTGAGAATAAGATAGCATCTTTTAAAACTATGTATGTATACTCATTTCCATACATGCTCTTTCTAAAACTGTCTGCAACTGGGTTGGAGAAAAGGCAGAGAAATAGCACAACAGGTTTTATTTGTGCAGAGATATAGCACAACAGGTTCTGAGAGCAGACTCCTTAAAATCAGGGCTAGGCAGTAGTGATAACCTTCCAAAATTATGAAAAATTAGTTTGGGGCAATGACTGTCAGTATCCCATGGAAAAGGTTCTGAGCTGATGGGAAGCTGTAAAGCACAGAGAAATCAGACTTACATAAGTGCTGCTTTCCTATGAGCTTAATTATCTGTGGCCCCATGTCTACTAATAAGCTTGTTTAACAAGCCCTTTTTAGGACTGCTGCATCTCAGTGCTGAGTAATTATAAGCTGCACTGAACACTTCCTTGAAAGAGATCTAGCACTTTGGTAGCTGAAGCAGAGGTTCACTGTTGGCTGCAAGTAATCAGTGAAACCCTCACAGTTCCAGCCCCTCAGTGGATCTCCTGTGTGGAAGATGTTCAAACTTACTCCATAGGTATAATAAATAATTCTGACAAATCTCACAAAATTTTCTCCATTAGTACCTGCCACTTGGCTCAAGGTAGTGGAAGAAGGATATTTAGAGTCAGACAGGAAGTAAATACAGCCTGATAATTTGGTCATGACAGCTGTTCCGTTCCTTGTAAACATAGCTCTTTATTCATGCTAACTGAGAAGAAAGTAAGTCAAATAAAATCTAGATGGAAATTACAAGATTTTAAAAAAAAAATATGTATTCCAAAGCCAAATAAACTCCTTGTGGAGAACATCTTTAATTTGTTCTCAATAAAATCAGAATATTTTATTCCAGTTAAGGTCTTGTTACATTTTTAAAATATCTTAATATTTTAGAAAATATACTTGATTTCAGCAGGATATTTATCTGTCCATTTTCAATTCCATATATGGTTTTAAAATTTGTTTTAGGCTGTATAATACACTTGTAAAAGGCTTTAACCTCTTGAGAACTTCTGCCACAGAAGAGACTGTGTTTCAATAATGTGTGAAGCAGATCTGTTATATATAGCTGGCAGTTGCTTTGGGCATCTTTGATTCAACAAGACAAAAAACAAATACAGGTTATTGCTACATTCATTAAGTGAAAGGAAATCTCATGCAGGGTAAGTGCTGTTATAGCAATGTATGTTTGCATGAGAGCTCTGGAAATAGTTAAGATATTTCAAAGATATTGTAATGGTAAACACAGTCCTTCTTGAAAAAGCTCTTATTTAAAAAAAACCCACCACACATTAAAAAAAAAAACAAAACCCACCACACATTCTGATATGTATAATGTTAGTTAAAAAGGAGGTCATTAAACTCAAACTTTGTGACTGCCGTTGTAATAAATACCTCGGACCACACTGAATTTCCAGTGTACTACTCCAGTAATGCACCAAATATTTCTGTGGTTTCTGGACTTAAAGCAGGGACAAATGTATCTTCAAATTGTGGACAAAACCAAAATAGTTTAAAAGGTGATCATATCACTTGCAAGAAAAAAGATTCTGTCATTTCGTCTCACCAAGTGTCCACATGACCCTTGAAGAGCACTACAGAAGTATTTGTGATAGGAACAGTGTGTTTCTTTGTCTCCTAGATTCTGAGGAATAAGAAAGCAGCAAATGCTTGACTAGATACCCGTGCTCACAGTGCTGTGTGCCATGGAAGTGTGAATGGAGCTTAGCAACAGCCCAGTAACTAAATGAAATTCTCCTGTTTCCAGGAGATCTCAAGGTGAGGAATAGTTAGCATAGCCTGTTCTTGGGCAGCTTTTAATACATAGTTTTTGTTATGTGTTCAAGCTGGACAAGACTGGTCACTGCTTTTTCAAGTTTTTCAGCACTGCCAGAAGAACTTGAGTCCATGGCAGCTGCTCCATGTTATATTAATATCTCAAAAAATATCTCAAAAAAATAATGAACTAGGATACTTGTTTGATACCCCTATGCTTTCTTTCACACTCCTCTAGCCATCAATATAGGTTTAGTGGCTTCTCTGTATTTTAAATGAAAACAAGTCAGTGAATCATAGAATCATAGAATGGTTAGGGTTGGACGTGAAGGGTCTATCTTTTATGTTTCTCATATTATTTCCTTTTCAGAAGCCATATTTCGGTATCAGTGTTGCAAGGCTCTGAGCTAGCGCTACATCAGCTGCTGCTGAGAATCTCGCAGCAGGAGTCTGTTGCTTGTCATTACGGGACCATTTGCATTCCATTCTGACCCATAGCATACAACATCTAGCTCACTTTGTGAATCACAGTTTCACTGACTGTAAGGCTCTGGTTATGGAAGAAATTGGATACTGTTATCCATTCAGTGAAAACACCAGAGATGGTCACACTGGCAAATCTCTTTGCAGGTGCAAAGGTTGAGAAAGTTAAATTCTCTTACATCAAAGAGATGTAGATATTTGTTAAAATTTTCAAAAGCATATATTCCCAGTCACTTTACCTGAGAAGACAGACTAATTTTTTTCATTTATACATGAAGGTAACTGTTTCATTCACAGAACAGTCAGGCATTCAGTCAATGATGTAATTTATTTGAAGGATCTAGACAATATTTTTCCTCAAAATTAGCTTTTTTTTTGGAAAAAATCTGGGAATACTAAAGAAAATAATCCACAAGGATAAAACAGGAGGAATGGGACACTGTATTTGGTAATTATTTGCTGGGTGAAAAATATGGTCTAAATAATTCCTCTCTGAGCTGACTTAGTTGAGGGGAGATTGGAAGTTGCAATTATTTAAGCATGAAGTTAAATCTTAATCTTGACTGTTCAGTCAAGTTTACTGTGTGTATTGCTGTCCTCCATAGCCAACCCATGGTTAAATGTACGGAGGCTGAAGTTGCTTTGTCACCAACAAATGTACCATTTGAAGAGAATAATTCAGTTCATCCATTAAGGGAATCTACAAATAATACTTTTGTAAAAGCTACTATTGAGAAAAGGCTTACTGTGTCGAGATTAATTCAGTGTATTCCACCCTTATAAAAGCTTAAAATAAGCCTTTAAAATCTTGTGTACTAAGCCAAAGGTTTTTTTCTGAGAGGGAAGCTTATAACAGCATCAAAGTTATATAAACAAATACACTTAAAATCATTGTCAATCTCTTAAATTCTGACTAAAACTCTTCAGTTCAGTTAGGATATTTATAAATGGCCTGCATCCCTTTTCCAAAGTTATTGAATTTTTCTATCTCAAAGATATTGCTGTTAATTTATTTGTGAGTTGTGCCCTGAGATAGTCCCTGCCCTATAGAGCTTCCAGAGTACCACATTAAAGCAATTGAATTAAAAGAAAGAAAATACATTAGCTCACAGCTGTAATTCTGAAAAATGGTAATTTTTAATCATGAATATCCTGACCTGAATCTTAAGATTGTTGATGGTGTTTGGTGTGTACGTCTGTATTTCTGAATAGGCAGTACATGTCAGCAAGTAAATGTTTCCAGTAACAATGGTCATTACTCCATTACTTCTCTGATGTTTTAATAACTGTATTTCATCCAAACTCTTCGCCATTTATTGTACTTAATTGGTAGTTCTTAGTATGAGGACAATTCTTCTGAGGATGTGCTAAATTTTAAGAGTAACATGTTGGTAAATTCGCCATTTCCTTTAGAAAGATCATTAGGTACTAAAAATGCACTTCAATAATTTTTGCCGTTTGTTTATCCTCAGTGGGAGTCAAGAATCTTTTAGTGGATGTTAATGGAAATTGTAATGGACTGTAGAGGATGTAGCTATTGATTGAATGTGTTGATTCATGCTCATTCAGGGAGATAGTGAGACACTAGAACACAAATAATTGATAAAAATGTGAATTGGCTATTTGGACTATAAATTCTTTGCCTTCTACATTTGAAACCTAGAAGAGGACTTTGATCAATTCACTCTTAAGGGATTGATCATTAGCTTGATTAATTCACTAAATGGTAAAAAGCTAATACTTCATTCTCAATCCCTCCTCTGGAAATTTTTCACCATCTCTGTTAGGCAGCATGACTGATCAACACTAATGGATTGATGGATTATTTTTTTTTCCCATAGCCATTATCTAGTTTTCTTTTTTTTTTTTTTTTTAATTTAAAGGCATACTGAATAATCACCTGTAATAATAAAAACCACCACTATAGCCCCTCCACCACTAGATAAACCAAACACAGTAGACTTCTTGCTCTAACTTGCCACTTTTTGAATCATAGGTGAATAGCTAAATTATTATTATAGGTGATTATTCAGTATGCCTTTAAATTAAAAAACCAAGCCAAACATAGTTAAACCACTGAACTTCTCACCAAATATTGCAGGGATTTTTGCAAGATTTTGCAAAGTTACAATTTGTAAGTTTAGCTATTCACCTATGATTCAAAAAGTGGCAAGTTAGAGCAAGAAGTCTACTGTGTTTGGTTTATCTTGTGGTGGAGGGGCTGTAGTGGTGGTTTCTTAGAGAAGCTGCCAGAAGCTTCTCCTTTGTCCAGTGGAGCCAGCCGGCTCCAGGGTGGATTCGCCGCTGACCAGTTGTCCGAGCCAATTGTGCTCTTGTGATAACCTATTTAACAAGGGGAAAACATAGCAGGAGTGTGGGGAGAGAGATGGGAGGCATGGGCCTCACCCCCTAGCCTCCTGCCAGGCAAATGTGTGTTGATGTCCCAGCCTGGTCTGGTACAGCAGAGCGGAGAAGAGAGGAGTGAAGAGATGTGACAGGAGCAGCCTTGTGGACACCAAGGTCAGAGAAGGAGTAGGAGGAGATGCTCCAGGCACTGGAGCAGAGATTCCCCTGCAGCCTGTGGTGCAACCCATGGTGAAGCAGGCTGTCCCCCTGCAGCCCATGGAGGAGCAGAGATCCACCTGCAGCCTGTGGAGGACCCCACGCTGGAGCAGGTGGATGCCTGAAGGAGATTGTGGCCCCGTGGAGAGCCAGCACTGGGGCAGGCTTCTGTCAGGACCTGTGGATCCATGGAAAGAGGATCCCATGCTGGAGCAGGTTTGCTGGTAGGACTTGGGACCCCATGGGGAACCCATGCTGGAGTAGTCTGTTCCTGAGGGACTGCACCCTGTGGAAGGGACCCACGCTGGAGCAGTTTGTGAAGAACTGCAGCCCATGGGAAGGACTGACACTGGAACAGTGAAGGACTGTCTCCTGTGGAAGGAAGAGTGTGAGGAGTCTTGCCCCTGAGGAGGAAGGAGCGCCTGTGCTGCTGACGGGGAGGAGGTAGAGAAATCGAGTGTAAAGTTAAACCCAAGAATAGGAGAGTTGAGGGGAAAGTGTTTTTAAGATTTGGTTTTATTTTGCATTATCCTATTCTGATTTGATTGGTAATAAGTTAATTTTCCCCAAGTTGAGTCGCTTTTACCCATGATAGTAACTGCTGCGTGATCTCTCCCTGTCCTTATCTCTACCCTTGAGCTTTTTGTTGTATTTTCTCTCCCCTGGGGGAGGGTTAGCGAGTAGCTGCATAGTGTTTAGCTCCTGGCTAGGGCTAAACCATGACATCTACATAACAGTAGAATTACAGAATTCAGAATTTATATTTTCCATTTATCTGGGCAATAATAACTTTCATTAGGCAAAACCAAACACCAGTAACTTACCATTGATTTATTGATTTTACTGAAGCTTTTGCAAGTTTTAAGTTCTAACTGGATATAAATTAAAATAACAATAATGTATACATTCAGAAATAAAAATATTCTGAGTATACGCTTCAGACTTATGTTTTTCCCAGTAATTATAAGCAATGTTGTATTGTAGAATTTATAGAATCATAGAATTTATACAAAGAAATGATGGTGTTATAATGCTCAGTGATTGCATTGGAGTGACGTTATAATACGTCCGCTCAAGGAGTCAAGCTTTGTTGCAGTTACGTTCTGAGTCACAGAAGTAGTAACAGCAAGAAGGAGAGGCATGTAGGGGCTCTGTGATTTACTTGGTACATTCACTGCAGTGATGTGCATCAATAGACTGGGGACAACAAACAAGCTGAAAGATGGTTTGACCTAAAAAGGACAAGATCCATGAAAAAAATGAACAGTTTCTTGTTGGATGAAAAATTAACATTTCTGCTGTTATTGTAAGGTAAGTGCTGAAGTACTGTTAGTACTTCTGCTTAATGTGTACAATTAGATGTATTTCACAGCATCCACAATATTTTGTATGTATACATATATATGCACACCCATGGAATTATAATGGAAATACTCTATTTTCTAATTAAGGTATAAATAGATAAATGAAAGTTGACAAAAGTTACAAAGTATGAAATGAGTTGAATATTGGATTCTAAGGATTTGTGGTAAGACGAAGCTCTGAGTAACCTGATCTGGTTGAAGATGTCCCTGTTCCTAGCAGGGAGTTGGACTAGATGACCTTTAAAGGTCCCTTCCAACCCAAACTGTTCTATGATTCTAATTAAGCATAGTTCGTATGGTGCAAGATATAGCCTAATTTATTTCCATTCCTAAATAAAATTACCATCAAATTACATATCTATCTAACCATCCATTTATTCAGATGTGTAGACCCATCTATAAGTCCTGACCCTGTAATTACAGAAGAATGGCAGTCATTAGTGAATTTATTCAAAGGCCATTTTTAGCACTGCATATGTCATGAGTAATTTTCTCCAATATGAATCTTATTCTTCAAAAGGCCACAAAAGTGCAGGAAATAGAGAGTTACAAGATGAATGACTAGCCCTTGTTTCCTCTCCTTAAATGTTTTTTCAGTTAGGCTTTTGAAACTAATTCTTTTAGAGAAGTTACTAAGGTTGTGCGTGGAGGGATCTCTAGAGCTTCTAGTTACAAAGGATTGTGCTTACAATGTAATTCTATGTTGCAGTTTCTTTCCTAGTTGTTTAAGCAGGAACCAGAGACACACAAACTCTCTCATAGCACATTGTTCATCACCTCTTATCAGAGAGCAGTGGTCTCATGAAAATTCCTGGTTAAAGAAACACTTTTCAAATACTGTTTTCTCTGTTCTGTCTTCATAAAGTAACTCTTATTGCTATCATTTGCAGACTGAATAGTCCTGTTTTACAAATGAATGGTTGAAAAGATTAGAGAAACTGCAGTGTCTCTTGATAGCCTTAATTTGTACTCCAGCAGCTCATATGTGCAGAGCTCAGGACTTGGTTCCAAATTCAGATCTGCATCAGACTATAGCAAACTGATGTAGAGCTGTGCTTGATGCTGCACAGGTGATGTGGTCTGAGGCAGCCTAATACCCATGGTCGTTTTCTCGCTGGAGTAATTTCATCTCATTTGGTAACTGTTGGAATAGTTACAAAAGTATGTTTTAGGGATTATAAAGTTTATTCCTGATTATACTACAAACACATCAAATGTCAAATTTTTCTCAGAAATATAAATGTACTGATCTCTCCAGGCATACTTAATAACAGTGTTAGACTGGTAGGGATTTAAGTAGAATATAACATCCTTTTTAATGTAGGGAATAAAATCAATTTATAGCCTTTAACCTAGAGGCAGTCTCAACCTCGGTTCAATTTTGCAAGATAATTTGCCCAGATCCTTTCCTCTATACAAGTCCTGCTCCTCCAAAATAAATTACTGACTTTTGGCCTGTAGTGGAAAAGGAAGTGATAATTTTCCTCTCTGAAACATGCTTCTGCAAATGCTGTTAGCCAGATTCCCACCAAATATATTTCCCAGGAATCCTGTTCACTCAGGAGAAGAGACCCAAGCTTTAACTTGACAAGCGTATTGTCTGATAAGAAAATCACACTCAAAAATACTTGGTGCGTCATTCCTTTGTGTCCAATTCATGCAAACTCAAACAGTTTCAAAAAGACAGCACTAGAGAAATAGATCTGTGTAATCAAAGAATGCCTGCAATTCAATTAGTACCACTGTTAATAAAACATTTTAAAAGGGTGGAATGCTTTACGTATGTTTGGGTCATCCTAACTCTGGGATTTCTTGCATAATTGCATGACGGAAAACTTGTTATCTGATGAAATAAGGGATTTGGTTCTTGGAAAAATTCAGCAGACTGAATGATATGGACAAATAACAGTAAGAAAAAAGGTTGCATTCCTAAATCTGGTAGGTTTATAGAAGTGTACAATTAAGTGTTGAGTCTGTTTTAAGATAATATTTAGTTACATGTTTCTTCTAAATAAACTCATGTCCTCCAATTCAGTTTTGGTGAAGTTTCTTTTTAATACTACTTCTATTTTGCAAGAGGTATAAATAACTTCTTAAACATTTTGAATAACTAAGAAAGCTGACTTGCAATCCAGTCTTGTATAATATCTTTACAGCTGTGATTTTGTTACCCTGCCTTTAACAGGAATACAGATCTCCACACAGAATGAATTAATTCTCTGTAATACTTTTATTGCACTGGAATAACATGATGGGCATGTATAGAGGGCATTCATTGAAATGCACTCATTATAGCATTACTATATAATATACTTTACTTTGCATATAAGTATCAAAACAGTTTTTCTACTGTTTGGAAGACAGATCATATGGATCACTGGTGTTGCCAGTTACAGCAGCAACCCCTCTTTCTATAGATGTTTATGTCAACCACTGTTTTAGACATCTCCTCAGGATTTTATAACTCATTCATTACACTTCAATCCACCGAAGCTGTGACATCGTTGTAGAAAAGTCTCCACTTGCCTTTACATGAATATATTGCATTTAAGTATCTTTTACCTTCTGGAACATGAGCAGTAGGAGAGACGGAAGATATCTTCTGTGTCCAGCTTCCCAGTATGTCTACTGGGAAGCTCAGTAGTCATGGGCTTCTGGGCTACTATGCCCAACCTCAGTATGACTACTGTAGAAGACATTTAGTGATGTGCTGAGTCTATGCTACAGGCGACCTCCACTCCTTTTAAATTCAGGTTTTTTTAGCTGTTCACTTGTCCGTACTCCTTTTGCTTCAGTCTCCCATCTTCTCAATGAACTTTTATTATTTTTTTTTTGTAGGAAGCTTTTGGACACTGAGGATGAGCTCTCTGACATCCAGTCAGATTCGGTCCCGCTGGAAGTGCGGGACTGGTTAGCTTCTACATTTACAAGGGAAATGGGAATAGTGAAGAGGAGACCTGAAGAAAAGCCCAAATTCCGAAGCATTGTTCATGCTGTACAGGCTGGGATTTTTGTAGAAAGGTGAGCACTTTCTTTTGTCATTATAGCAGGTACTGCATTTAACCACGGTATCTGTTGATAAGATCTATTAAGTGGTGGAATGAACTTGAAGCAAAACTCTGAGCCAGGATTTAGGTTTCAATTTCTGCAATTGCTATATTTTTCTGTACAGAAATTCAGATGAAACCTCTACATTTGTAGTGAAATTTCCTGAACTTTGGAAAATTTTGGGGATAGACTTTATAGCTTGGAAACTTCTACATGAAAGCGTACCAAAGGCCGCACTAACATAAAAGAGTAATACACCATATAGACTTTTCTCATAAGTTCGGAAAAAGACTTATGTCATCTCTGGGATCAGACTCTAAAATAGCTTAGTGTTAATTCACGAACTCTGAAAGATGAATTAAAAAAAGTGAAATGGTTCCATTACTTTTTAAAGGAATGCTATTACTTAATATTTTATTTGTTCTTTTAGGATGTACCGAAGAACTTCTAGCATGGTTGGTTTGGCTTACCCAGCAGAAGTGATAGTAACATTTAAGGTGAAATAAGTTTAATCACTGTGGAATTTGAATGTACTTGTACTTATATTTAGTGACTTGTAGGGTGAAATGAATATGTCTTTCTACTGAACATACCCTGGCCTTATTCAGTACTACAGAACTGAGCACACAGAACAGAGAAAGTTAATAGTTAAAAATTCACAAATAACATATGATTCTGTTTATTGTTTCACTGATTAGTTGTGATTTCATTTAGATGTTATTAGGGCAATAGGATTAAATTTGTATAGAAATATGAGACATGGTTTTATCAGCTCCCAGTGGTATGGTAATCAGTGTCTCAAACAGCAGAATTTGTTTCCTTTTTAGGAAAGAAAAAGGAGAAGAAGTATTGGGATAGAGCTAACAAAAGAAACTGCAGCTTATGGAAAAACTACAGTATTTACTGTGAATTTAAGACATTACTGTAGTTCACCCAAAAGGCAAACTTTTATAGTAGTAAAGTTCCTGTGGCTATGTACGCAATTAAAAAAATGGTATCTCTTGAGAATGTAGTGCCTCACCTTCTCCCCTCAAAGTCAAACATTGTTATATTATTCTCAAATTGCTCTATGGCTATGGTGTTAATGACATTGCATAATAGCCTGTTTAAAGGATGGGTATACATATTAGCTCCATGAGGTTCTATAGACAATTTGTATGCAGAAAGTTAAATGTAAAAGATTAAGGCCTTTGATTTGAAGCGTACAAAGTTGCATAGGTCATGTTACAAGTATTTTATTCAGAATTGGCACAAATATTTTCATCATTAATATTGAAATAGTCATTAATGTGTTATCTACAGTAGGAGTTTGAAAGACTTGGATAATAAAAAACCACCAAACTCTTCTCACTTCCCTCCAAAAAAAAACCCCAGATAACTTTTCCAGTGATTAACTGGAAACTTACTTAAACAGATGGAAATGTTATATTTTTTTTTTCTTTTCCCCTCGTCTACAGGATGTTGATAAATGGTCTTTTGACGTATTTGCCCTAAATGAAGCAAGTGGAGAGCACAGTCTGAAATTTATGATGTATGAGCTGTTTACCCGATATGACCTTTTGAGCCGTTTCAAGGTCAGAAACTAGCCACAAATGAAAATATGTACGCAAAAATAAGTATGTCAAATTTAAAACACAAGAAAGCCAAGATATGTTTGAAATGGTTTTTTACTGTACAGTGCAGTGCAGAATTTCAAATATGGCAAATCAAACATTGTAATATGCCAATAGTTCTACCAAGTGGCGTAGAACAAAATTTGCACCTAAAGCACGCAAATTTTTCTGCAACTCAAAAAATTGAAAGCAAGTCACTTTGGGATGGGATGTTGCTAGTGAACAGCTAAATACTGTGAACATTAAATAAGCAGATTATATATACAGCTTATTTACTCAGCAGTACTGTGTCAGTGTCCTAGCTTTGTGGAACAAAGATTCCTAATAAAGTAGAAACCTGTGTTAATCCTAAGTACTTTTTTCATGGTCTAGATCATAGTATGTTGCCCACCACTGTGCAGGGGTTTCACTTGAGCCTTCCTTTCCTATCCAGCCTGGGGATGTAAAAGAGAAGGCTGCTTTTCTATGGTGTTTGCAGTGTATTGCAATACAATATGGTGTTCTTATAACCAACTTTGAAAGGCTGAGATTAAAAATGGATCGAAATGCCAAATTTATCATTATCATATTACCAAATAAAAGTTTATTTATAGATTCAAAATCTCTCCACTGCAAAATGCCATGCTCCTTTTGAAGAGGCTGTCTCACTCTGAAGTTGATTTTTATATCTTTAACTGATAACCCAGACTCATCTTTTCCCATTGAGCTTTTCCCTTCAAGCTCTGGATGCTTGAAGTCAGCACCACACTAAAGCTACCATTAACAACACAGTCAGAAAGTATACGATGTTACTGGCTCAGTGGACAAGCCCATTCTCAGTCCTACTGTTTCCCTTGCAGGGCTTTTAAATAAAGAAAAAAGTAATTTAATTATATGGGAAAATAAATGAGACTAGAGAATACTTCGTACATTGCCTGGAGGAAGAGAAGGAGGGGAAGTCATACTATCACATTCAAGGATACCTTGTCTCAGGCAAGGTAAAACTGGTACAGAAAAGGAAATAATCCTACTGTTAGACTCCTATCTGTCACGCCTTTATTATATGAGCAGTCTACAGATTCCGGGTACAGACAGACAGAAATGTCTTAAAAATTATTTGGTTGATAGCTCTGCATTCTCTTGTACACTAACGAAATGCTGTATATGATGTATGTAGAGGGATGTAACATCTATAAGAACTAGATGAAAATTCTCTGATGCATGTAAGATGTTGGACCTTTACATTTTAAATTTTTCTTTTGTTGTTTGTTAAATAAATTCTATGGTTTTTTTTTTTTTTGTGGTTTATTTATTGCATGACTAGCTTTGCAGCTGTTGCAGGGAAAAAAAAATAAATTAATTTTTGCTTCCCCCTAGATCCCTGTTCCCAATCTTATTTCATTTGCTGAAGCTCTTGAAGTTGGTTACAGCAAATATAAAAATCCATATCACAATTTGGTCCATGCAGCTGATGTCACTCAAACTGTGCATTACATAATGATTCGCACTGGTATCATGGTAAGAAATGCTGCAATGTTCAATTTACTTATTTTCTTAGACTCTACTGTTTTGGATGAATGAGCATGTGTGTCTTTTCTTAAAGAAAAAGCTCCCTTGAAAATTGTGCAGTGATAGATTCCAAACTACAATTCAGGCTGTGAACTTCATGTCATTTTAACAATTCTTCCAGGCTGGAACTCTCCTGATGCAGAGGAAAAAGGGAGAAAAAAATCCTCCTTAAAATCTTTTTACTTTTCATTGCCTGGGCTTGGGTATTATATATCACACTAAAAGAGATACATTTGGAGGCGTAGGCAGGTGAGAATTTTTCACTTCCACAGCAGAGCCTGGGAGGTGTGATCAGTTAAGGAAGCTTTAGTATCTGCTGAGGTCTTGGCCATTGAAAGATACACTGAATCAGCGCAGGCTTACTCAAATATTCTGCAGCTGCTTTTTCTTTTAGTTTATAACCTTATTTAGGACTACTCTTGCATATTGTATGTGCCTATAGTAGGCAGGAGATTGCATTTGCCTTGCTGTATCCCAATATTTTTTAGTATTTGTTTTGTGAACTGAAGTGAGTCCATGCAAGCATTACTTTAAACACTTATCTAGATTTAATATCAGCAGTTGGAGTCTCCTCACTATCAGCTTGCTAGACAAGAGTAAATACTGACTGAAAGGAAATGGACATGTTTGTCAGTGGCCTTTTAATCATAGTCTTCACTATGAATGCACTTGTTTGGAAAAAAAAAAAAAAAAAAAAAAAAAGGTGGGAAGTGGTAGTGTCTGATTTCTGTTTGCACAGCCAAGAAAATTCCGTAAGACTTTTGGAAAGGAAAATTTTAGGGCTGACTCTAGATGTTTGTGTTCCAATATAAACATAATAATTGACAGTCATTCACTTTTGTTAAGCCTTTTCTCACCAAAATCTTTGTCTTTGGCTTCAGTGGAGGCAAGAAAAGTTCCTAGGCATTGCAGGGTTTGATTCTACTGTTTGAAGGAAGTGTTTGGCTTCTAAACATCAAATTTTTAAAGCTACATTTAAGCACAAGTACTACTTGCAGAGTGAAACCTGGAGTCTTCACCAGCTAAGATTCCTTTCACATTAAGATATTTTCTTGAGAAAGGACTTCCATATCATACTGAAGCATAGACCAGACAGGTCTTCCCAAGATAAGGCCAAACCAAAGTTCTTCTGTCTGATGTTCACCTATCAAAATAATATCTTAATAAAAGAAAAAGCTTGAAAATATTAGATCATGGTTCCTATCCTACCCTTCTCTTTTACTGTAAGATCGACTGCAAGCATTAAGTGATGTGAGACGTGTCTTTGTTGCAGGTATACACCTGGATCAGCAACTTAACAGGGAGGAAAATCCCTTTGTTATATTATACATTATAAACATCCCTTTGGCTGATTGTAACTGTGCCCCTCTGCCCTTCAAAAAAGACAACAGCATCCAGATTTTATTTGTGATGCCAGGACAAGGTTCCAGCTTCCAGAACTATCTTAGTCCATTTAGGATGCTTAGCTATTGATTAAACAGCTTTGCAACACACTTTGTGTATCTCTGAACACTGAATGAAGGAACTTTTCTTATATTTGAATATCTGCTGTTCCACTGTGTGCACAGGAGAACGAGAAAGCCCTCTCCAACTCAAGTTTTACAGTATTAGCATCTTAACCTTGTAACTGTGCTTTGATGTGATATTAACAACTATTTTCAGAAAAGCTTAGACTTCATTGCTGTTACTTGGCAGTAAAACCTCATTAATGTTGCAATGCTGCTACAAAATATTCCTATAAAATTAGATCAGGTTTTAAATATTCTCATTTGATTACTGAATTATGATATTGGAAAGTTCTTGGAAAGATATCTAACTAGGACAACACTTAGTCAAGAGTGCCTTAAAACAGATGTAGCTTGCCAGGCAAATGAACATTTATAGAAAATAGTGTTTGAAAGAAGGCCCAGTGATTCTGCATATTGCAAAGTATTTCTGTCCCAAATGTCACTTGCAGTTTGAGAACACATCAGTATCATGCAAATACTGTGTTTAATTTGTTGGAGTTTTTTTTTTCTATTGCCTGGTTGACCCTACAGAACCCTACTCAAAAAAAATTTGAAGTTTGCTTCTCAAATTATTAGTTTTCAGAGTATGTCCATTGTAATGCCTCTTTTAACTCTGCTCTATCTTTTAAAAAATACTTGAATTGGAGTCAATTTGGTGCAATTCTGTACCAAATTCCCGTGTGGATTTTGCAAATTGGCATGTGATTTGAAGGTCTTGTGCTTTCATTGTATTTTAAGGAACTGATACTGACTCCCAAATCTTGCAAAGTATTGCTGTCCTTGTTCACTTCTGAAAGACATACTGAAGCAAATGTTTCAAGAAGCTAGGTTTTAGAAAATCCTTTTCTCGATTCCTGTTGTTGAGGTCATATATTTTGTATCTTTTATAAGCACCTGGAAAACAGCCATATTTCAGCATTTGCCAAAAAATTTGGCTGGTCAGAGTCTATGCTTCTCCAAGATCCTTTAGAGAGGATGAAGTGAAGAATAACACATATTCAGAATTGCATTTAAAGAAATAAAAGTATCATTGTATTTTTCAAAAGTTACTGTCTATCTTAAGAAACAAGATACAGGCACCTCAGATCAATGTGTTAAAAAGTTAGATATTACAGATGGCACACAGTCTATTAACCTTCCTAAGAGATTAAGTCCTAGATGATACAAGTGAAATATGTAACTCAATCTTGCATTTGTGAAGTCTTCATCTTTATAAAGGTTTAAGAATCCAAGTCCCAGGGAATACATCTTGTGAAGAACTTTTGAGTCATCGATCATCTTCCCACCATCCCTTTTCTCCTCCCACGTACCTGGATTGCTCAAACTAAAGGAAAAAAAATGTCTTAACTGTCAATAAGTACATTGTGAGACTCCCTTTCTTACTCATTTTTCATCCATCATTGTTTAAAAAAATTGTTTGAACAAGAGCTTGTGAAAAGTTGAAACATATGTATTTACTTATAAGAATTTATAATACTGGGAAACATCTCTCAGTGGAAGATATCTTTTCCAGCAGGTGTGACACCTCCATGGCATAGTATCTTCCAGGAGGGAAGCAGATTCCAGCTCTTCACAGTCTTGCGGATCTGATTTTCCTTCTCCTTTTGAGAAAAACTCTTGTTAACTCTCTCTCTAAGAGCTTTCTCCTGCTTCCTTAGAAATCCTTCAGCTAAAGTATTCCTCTGATCCTCTGATTTCAGTACTGATCTGAATTTTTACTGTACAGCTACAGTCTCTAGAATACTTGCTGTCATGGTATTGTATGAAGTTTCTGTGTAGCCCATAGATATTGTGTGTAAGGAATGCTCTTCTACTTGCATTGTCTAGCAACTATTTTCTTTACAAAAAAGCTGATCTTTGAAAAGGTATCTTAAAGAAAAAGTTTGTGTTTAGCTTTAGTTACTAATAATTTCTGGGTTTCTATTCTATTTGATATGTTAAAAACACTGTGAAAGCCAGGACCAGTCATGGCCTGGTTTCTTGTGACACACAATACAGTGAAGGTCATAGTTTCCATTTTTAGAACTGCTTACAGTACATTCTCATTTCTCTCTTGTGACCTTTTTAAATCTATACTGCTTCACCAACAGCCAGTACTTGTTGTTCCTCAGCAGTCTCATTTTGTCATTGAATGACCTTTTTCATTATTCTCACATTACTTATGAATCTTGACTGTTTCCTTTCTTCTTTTTTGAAAGAAGTACTTATATTGGCAGCTTATACTACTTCTGGCAGCTTATACATCTTATAGCCATTCAGACACATATATGCGCATATATGGGTGCATAAGGATAATTCTTCAGTCCTTTAGTACAGAAGCTTACTTCTACACTAAAAAAGTCTGAATTATGTGTGTAAATGCTTGACTGGCATTTGACTTAATCAGTCCTATGACTGTGTGGGTTAATTATCGTATAATTTTTCTGCCCCCATTTTTAGATGGAGTAAATTTCCTCCTCAAGGATGATTTATCATTCAAGAAATAGAACTTGAAAGATAAAATAACAGAGGTTATTTTCCAAACTGAGTGATACAGAACAGTATCAGATATAGAGACAGAACAGCCTCGGTTAGCAAGAGGTGTAACAGTGCAGAAAACTCTTGGGTCTGCATTGTTTTGTATGCATGACCCATGTTACCTTTTGTTCTGTGTAACTGTATACTAGCCTTGTGCACTCTCTTTTTGCATTACTACAAAGGATGATAAAATTTAGAACAGAAAAATATCCCATGGGCCTAATTCTAGTGCTATGTACACTGGTAAGATATAGCTAATGCTGATGTTGTACCTAGAATGTATTATGAACTCTAAAGATTGTTCACTAAAAGACAAATTATAACTTTAACTTCATATTAAATTTTTAGATGAATATACAAGAATTTGGCAAATGCTATGTATGAGCTAGCAGATTAGACACTTCATATTCAAAACAGCTACAAAGTATACCATGTAATTATCTTAATAACTTCTTGTATTTTTGGCTGTCAGTGTTTACTTTGCTAGTGTCCATATGGATGTTAACTTGGTCTTAGAGAAATCATAATAAGTACAATGAGTTATTTTACTGTGTAATACTGATGTGTTATGCATATATAGTTACCTGGAATAAGACAAGAATAAAGCTTACTTAAGTTGAAGGTAATGCAAGACATTTTCAGTACTGTAGTGTTTAATCTGGATTAGGCTATTAGAGAAAATATGACTAAGATTTATTTTTCATTTACCAGCACTGGCTCACAGAACTGGAAATTTTAGCAATGATCTTTGCAGCTGCCATCCATGATTATGAACATACTGGGACCACAAACAATTTTCATATTCAGACAAGGTAAGCAAAGTGGTCTCTTAAGTGTCATATCTGGAGTTTGGTCTGAACAGTTTCATATCTCTTACTGATACAGCCAGGAAGTAGCCATGTCATTCCTGTTTTTGCAAATTGCTTCCTTGATCTCTCTGCAGTTAAGGGAACTGCTCACGTGAGCAAAGGCAGTGTGGAAAAGTAAGGAGTTAGCTCCATAGTGCTTGAAATCATTAGATTTTGGAGCTGAAATGTCAAGACAGATTTCCAAAAGATGCAGAACATGGACTTCAAAACTCCTCACCCCTCTATTTACTCGCTTCAATTCTGATACTTTTGACTCAAAAATTTCTTCCACAGTGTCCCAAGAATAGTACCTCTTCACTTTCAGCAATGTGCCTGCACTTACTTCAGCTGCTACATTCAACTACAGCTTTAGAAATCCCAACCAAGAGTCCTCTCCTAGCATGTTCTGACAGCATCTGCAGTAGTTACAAAAAAAAGAAATCTATAAAGAAATCCAGTTTGAAAGTCAAGCTAACTGTATTCTCATGCAGGTGCAGTGTGTTATACTAGCCTCTGGTCCAGAACAACAGCATACACCTCTCTCCCTTAAAATATTTTCAGTTTATCAGAGAAAGCACTGCCCAATCCATTACTGGGTGATAAATAGTACACCTGATACTTAGTCTAGTACAAAGAATCTTATTGTTCTCTCACACTAGACTGTACTTTGATTTTAGTATCTTCAGTTGAGGGGGTCCGCTTTACCTGCTCTTGAAAAAAAAATTGCACTGGCACATTCTAACAAAACAACTCTGTGCTAGAAATACCACTACTTTGAACAGAAACATCCTTGCACTCGCCTATATGGATGAAGTGCCCAATGGTTACATTTAAATTAAATCCATAACATACTTGTGCCTTGGGATATGCCCTTCAATAATGAACAAATTCTAGATCTGCAGCTGAAATAAAGACATAATTCTTTTCTCCCTCAGCACAGTCTGGCTAAAAAAAATCTTCAGTCTGTTGTTCCAAGTTTATATTACTTTTCTGGTTTTGTCCTTAATATTTTACTCTGAAGTATTGCAAAAGTGGAAAATGAATTAAGCTGTTAGCCTTTGATTTTTACTTGTGAATATTTGCAAACAGGTATTTGTTTTGTGATAGAGCTCATTCTTTCCTCCTAGGGGAACTTGGCCCTGATGTCACATCCCAGGGCCACGTGTCCAGGCTTCTGCCTGAGAAAAGCTAATGAAATGACTGTTATAGTCTTAGCTGTTATAGTCTAATACTAGCCATAAGTAACTCTGTGGGTCAAAGTGTGCTTCATAAACGTATGTGATTGACATGCCACAGATTTGCCCATGATTTTAGTAGAATCATGGATATAAACATATTCATTATTTAGGTAGGTTGTGGTTTCATAGAATCATAGAATGGTTTGGGTTGGAAGGGACCTTTAAAGGTCGTCTAGTCCGACCCTCCTGCAACCAGATAAGATTGCTCAAAGCCCTGTCCAACCTGCCCTTGAATGTTTCCAGGGATGGGGCATCCACCACCTCTCTGGGCAATCTGTTCCAGTGTTCCACCACCTTCATTGTAAAAAAATTTTTCCTTGTATCTAGTTGTTTTTTTTATGCATTTAGGATTGAAACTTTGTCAGTATTTGATACAACAGGAACACATAAACATACTTTGATATATATAATCGATAGTTCTCATACAGAATACAGAGTCCTACCTTCCCCAGTGCCATCATCAGGATGCTATTGCGAATTCTGCCTTTTTTTTTAACACTAGGTCAGATGTTGCAATATTGTACAATGATCGTTCTGTTCTTGAGAATCATCATGTAAGTGCTGCTTATAGACTCATGCAAGAGGAAGAGATGAACATCCTGGCAAATTTAACCAAAGATGACTGGAGGTAAGACCTACTGTGACATTCAACTTAATTCCGGTATTTAAAAATAATAAAAAACACTAGGCCTTCCCTGTGGAGTCTATTTTAAGAGTTCAAATTACAGGAAGAAACTTTGGCACTGGAAGGAGTAATGGATATTTAAAGCTTAGGGAAGGCTGCTGTGGTGTAAAGAAGTACTGTTTGGGAGATTTCATATAATTTTCCAAGTGAGATTGTGCATTTATGAGGCACAGCGTTGGATTGTGTGGACAGTGTCTCAGGTGAGATAGCTCTTCAGAGAAACCACAGTGTTTCCCCTCTTGAGCTAGGTAACCTTTGCCTAACAGTTGGTTAAAACCTCCATGCAGACTCACACTGCTGCCAGCTGGAGCACTACTGCCTCTGGGATTTCTGCTGTGTAACATAGCATTGCATAGTCACGTCTTGGTTAAGCGTTAAGAAATGAATTATCTGGAGAGTCCAAAAATAATAAAGAACCAGAAGCACTGTAGAAATCCCTTTCTTCTTCTTCTTCTTCTTCTGCTTAATTTTAGTGTAATTCCTAAAATTTGAAAATTTGACCAGCTGAAAGAATCAGGATCATAATTGATATGTCATAAGTACTAAGACCTGTAAGACCAAAATTAACAAGTATTAGAGATAAGAATTTCTCCATTATTAGAAAGGACATATTATCTTTGTATATTTTTGTTACATACAGCACTTAAAATATGAGTCTTCTGTGTGTTTCTGTGAACACAACTATTATTCGGAGATTCTAAAAATAACTTTTAAATAGGTGGACTGTGAAGTCAGAGAGAGATGTTCTCCTTCTGGGAAGATCTCCCACTATGAATGATGCCACCATGAATAACAAAACTGTACTCTGTTTTATTTATGTCTTCACAAAGCTATACTTTTGTGAAGGAATATGTGAATGTCAGATCAAATTTTGGCATGGTGTATATTTACAGATAAAGGGCTGTTTTTACATGGTAGATTTACATTATTTTACTTATCTACATCATCAGAACATCCCCAAAAAAAAGCATTTACTGAATCTAAGTCTGATGACCGTTTTAGTTTTCAATTAATTATTTTTCTGTAGCTACTTCAAAATACTTAATATTAAAGTATTTTTCATTTTTGTTTAATTCAAAGTAAGAGAGGCAGCATACACTTTTTCATTCTCATAAAAGATTTATTCTCAGAGGAAACTAATTTGGATTTAGTTATCATAAAGTTTGTGTTGTGAAATTAGTTCTGGAGAAAGTTTACTCTGAAAGTAAATTGTAAACTTCAGCAGTAATTGTCATACATGCCTAGATTTTTATTGCTGACATGAGTCAACCTTGCTCTGCTTGGAACTATTTTGGGCCTGATATTTTTTGGCCTTGTAGAACTCTGACCCTGTTTTTGCTTGTCCTAGCGATTGAGTAGGGAGAAAGTGTGCTGGTAAACAGCCATCAGAGGCTCCTACTGTCTTTTAAAACCATCACTGTAGAGAGGGTAATGATTTTCAAATCTTCAGACTTGTTGAATTGAGTATGTTTTTTTTAAGTGTTGTTGTTTCATATTGTGTCCTACAAGACAATGCCTCCAGGTAGAAAGGGGCAGGTTGTCTTCAGTTGAATTTCAGTTCAGGACTGGATCAAGGGTGGCTTGAAGACACTTGTTTGCTTCCCCAGTATTGGCTCCTTCATCAGTGGTGACCACCATGAATTGAGTACAGGTTGGGAATCCTTGCAGCAACATACAATTGCTCCAGCTGACAGAAATCTGGCTGCCAGCTAGTGCAGTGCATCCCAGTTGTTCCCTTTTGTTATGTCTTTGGGAAAAAGAGTGATAGGGTGGAAACTCCTTTGAAAGAAAATATTTCCCAATGGAAAGAGGAGCCTATGGTTTCCAGGTGTGTGATATTTAAACATATTGCTCTGATGGACTGCAACAGAAAAAAGGGAGGACTGTGATAATTATCTACACATTTCTGAAGCACACTCTTCTTTGCATAGATTACTCCATCTGGTCTTCCCACAGTTCTTTTTCTTTATTATGGACCCTTTGCTCTAACTTCTGTCGTATTTAATTTCTCTGTGGTTTTTGAACCTGTGAAACTACCATGTTCCCTCAGAAGTTGCTCAATCACAGAGTAGGTGTGTTTGTACTTGCTTTTCAGTCTCCTCTCACTGTAACCCAGTTTGGATTTCCTGGAGGATTTTATTTTAGTTTTGTGAATTTTGTTTACATACAGTGGCTGCACAGATCCAGTCCACTATTACTTGAAGCTAGTTTGAAGATGGTGGAATCTGGTAACCAGAGAAGGTAGAGCTTATGGTCTCTTGTTGGGGCTATTCAGTACAACTTAGAAGAGATGTATGAACTGACTAATAAGCTCAAGCAACTAAACGAGTACTCTCAGGTCCATGTTTTGTCACTTAGATAGGCAGTTACAGTCTGTACTTTCAAACTTCCAAAGTGCCAGTCTGAGAATCTGCACAACCTATTGAAGTCTGGTACTTAATTTAGAGGGTCAGTCCTGGAAATGATGGTTTCCTTGTATTCATTTCTGATATCCAAAAATACCCGTTACCCTGTCATCAGATAGTTGTTCATTGGTGCAATGACAGATCTGTTAGCCACTTAAAAGAGGCTCTTCTTAAAAGAGCTTCTAGATTTTCTAATTATTACTAGGGTGAACTTCTTGGATCTATACTGAAATTCATGTTGTTAGACTAACAGTTTTGAAGTTTTCACTGAATCGAATTGGCAGTAAATTGAAATGATAATTTGTTCAACTTTTTAATGTACTTCCTGGCACTGATGAATTTCTTGACTACTGTCAGATCAGTTTTCTTGAGTTTCAGTGATTTCATTTTTTCAAAGTATAATACCCCTGCCTATTTAAACTGTGGTTCTACTAATTATTTTAGCAAGATGAAGTAAAATGACTGTAATACTTAATAGTATTACATTTTCTTTTCTACATGTTAACGTTAAGACAATAAATGCACTAATAAACTGTCAGATTCAATTAAGTTTAAAACATAGGGTTTGGTTCTGAGCAGGGAAACATTGCCAGCATTCTGATGAGGATGTCCTCTGTGAATAACACAAGTGACATTCATAGTAATTTCTCACTCTTTTCTCAACTCTGAAAATATATTCCAGTCTTCCATATTATCTTCTTTCTCTCACTTAGCACTCCTAAATAACTAAAGAGGGATCCCTTTCTGTTCCCTCTTCTCTGATTTACCAGGCTTCCAGTGTTTTAGCACCCCATCTGTTATGTCAGCAGTTGTAGGGGATCAGGCGGTATTAATGTCTCGAACCATTCCAGTCATACGGCGTACAATGATATATTGCCTGATTATATAAAGACTAACAAAACAATGTGCATTATATACAATGCAAGATGAACAGCTTTTCTTTCCCAAATTCACATGGGAGTCTTCTGTCTGAGGAATGCAGGATTGCTTTAACTTGAAAGGTCATAGAATCATAGAATGGTTTGTGTTGGAAGGGACCTTAAAGATCATCTAGTTCCAACCCCTCCTGCCATGGGCAGGGACACCTTCCACAAGACCAGGTTGCTCAAAGCTCCATCCAGTCTGGCCTTGAACACTTCCAGGGATTGGGGCATCCACAGCTTCTCTGAGCAACCTGTTCCAGTGCCTCACCACTTTCACAGTAAAGGTGAATCTTATGTCTTCAGTTCTTTACTTGCTTTTGCTCATCTTAGCCTGTTCTTACATTTTTTCATTAGTTTCTATCTGACTAAATGTCTTTGTCATGGGAAAATCCAGGTAAAGCTGGTTTCTGTTTATTGCTTAACTATTCTGAGACTATTGTCTCTTGTTTATTACAGCATTATTCATGTCATTTTTTCACATCACCTTGCATCTGTTTTTTTTACAATGTCCTATCCATAGGACATATGGATATAGAACGACTAAGAAAGGGTGACAGCACAGAACATGACAGTTTACTTAAAGTCTTACTCAAACCCAGTAATCTGCCAATTGCGGGCCCCGTAAAACTGCTATGAACTGTAGGTGAATACTGTCACTACTTCCCATCATAGAACTAAAGATGACAACAGTTACGTATCTTTTCGCCATGGTAGCTTTTTGCCATGGGAGCAATGCTAAGTGTATTATCCCAATGCCTGTAGCTGTGGACTGCTTAATGAAGTGGACAGAGATTTCTGTCCATAACTGACCTAGAGAATGGCTGTCTCCTTCAATATGGAAGTTGAGATGGTCTTTCTTCCCTGGGAAACGATTTGGGAATGATTTAAGTCCAAGAGTAATCTTCTATGTAGTGGTAGTAGATTGAGCATTCATAGCTCTAGCAGAGCTTTATTTATTTCCCCGTCAGTTCTCAGTTTTCTGTTCCTCTGTTGGTGATGGATAGAGGCACAGGCAGGAAACAACTACAGACTGTGGGTGAAGAGCCTCTCCTTTGCTGTTAAGCAGCTTTCTAGTGGCCCAAAATCTTCAAAACTGTATGAGGAAGACAGTGCTACATTGTTTGATCCTTACTCACGTGGAGGAGTTAAAAATTAAGGTTTGTCTGCTGCCATGACAGCGTGAGTGAACTGGAAGCACAGTGTAGTAGAGGTGAGCTTATTTCTGATTACTCTTAAAAATTCAGACATGGGAAGTCCCTAGGAAAATCTCCCGTAGAAAGGGGAAGCGATAATTATTTCAGTCTTACAAAAATCAGGGGCTTACAACACAGAGCCCTCAGTTTTCATGCAGTATTAGCTAGTTTGTTTGTTTGGTTTTGTTTTTTTTTTTTTCCAATGGGTTTGACTGTGTTTGAAGGGTACAGTTTCAAAGCAAAGTGTGGGTGGAACAACTGGGATACAAATTAATTAGTATCTTACTATGAGGTCATGTAAGGTAGGCAGTTTCTAAACATGAGTAGTTATGTCTGCATATTATCGAGTGGAAGTGAGAGGATTGAGTCTTTATCCAGTTATATCAAAGCAAATCTGGAATAAATACAGCAAAATTAATAAGGACTATCAGCTTAAATATGCAGTTAATTTGGCTTAAAAGCAGTCTTGATCGTTTTTGTAACAAACTGTTCTAACAGCCCTAAAGTGCAATTTACCTCTTTAAAAAAAAGTCCTTTGAAAAAAATGCATTGTTAAGTAAATCAAAGATATGAATACAATATGAAAGATCAGTGAGAATGACTGAAGTAGGATGCTGTAATTGATACTTGGACATCCTTAAGATTAGGGATGTGCTTGTGAAGATATATGCTACCTAATCAAAGATTTAATGTGGTGAATCGTCCCTGATGTACATATAAGCAACACTTGCACAGAAATCCTTCTAGGCCGTTTTAAAAGCATGTAAACAAAGACCCAGTAGACTCCTACATCAAGGAAACAGAATTTTACAAATCAGTAATTATTGTTGACAAAATTAATTGTTTTAATTGTAGTATACAATGAGAATTAATACACTTTCTCAAATGATTCATATTTGACTATTTTGATATTCCTTTAATAGAAAGCTGATGGACAAGCCAACATCTCTGACCATATAATATGTAGATATAGATAAATTATAAATCCCAAACATGTTCTGATTCATGAAATAGAAATTAAGATATTTTTGAGATGAAGGGTAGTTTGTCATAATACTCATATTTTGGCATAATGTTGATAGTGTTTCAGATGTAATATCTCTTGCTTTTCTGAGTGTTTCCACAGCCTTCTTCCTGGGTTTACTGTTATGCCTGCTCTGCACTAATATGAAAGTGGTAATAAAAGACATAAATATACTCTCTTGTGTGGTGGAAAGCACAGAGACCAACTGTTTTTTTGAATACTCTACTGCTGGAAAAATTAGGAAAGACTTATAATGGGTGACAGAACTGCATTTAATTTTGGTTTATACACTAGAAAAAAGGAATCACAAAACAGCGTGACCCTGAAATAATGATTGCAGAGTGTATTTTCTGAAGTACATTGCTTTCACAGAATTGCTTTAGAATACAGCATTCAAGTTGTTAATAATTTATTTAAATGGTTTTTAAAATGTAATAAAACCAGTGATGTTGTTTAGAAAGTTATAGATTAACAAGTACTGCTTAAACAAATGTACCATACATAGAATAAATGAATTGTAATCAGTCATTTTGCTTTTAATTATTCTTAGGGAGTTGCGTAGCTTGGTCATTGAGATGGTCTTGTCTACAGATATGTCAGGTCATTTTCAACAAATTAAAACGATGCGACATACTCTACAGCAGACAGAGGGGTAGGTTATTTTCCATTCTTTTCATTATCTATAGTCTTTCAATAAGCTCATGTACAAGAAAAACAATTTAAATAGTTATTTTTTGTTTTGAGATAATTGGAGTATGTCCTTGAATTGACAGGGTAGACAAAGCCAAAGCCATGTCTTTGATTCTACATGCAGCAGACATAAGCCATCCAGCAAAGTCCTGGGAACTGCACTACCGGTGGACCATGGCCCTGATGGAAGAATTTTTTCGACAGGTGCCATTTTAAAAATCTTTTAATAGATCTAGTTCAAGAAGAAGTGCATATGCAATTAAATCTTTTCATAAGTCTACCAGCAAGGATGCTGTTTATTGTGATTGACAAGCATAGTCATTGGTATATATTCCTTACTCTTCATACATACCATTGACATTAATTCAACTTCTACGTGCATGAATAAGATGAAATTGTTAATTCTTTCTGTTTCAGCTGATACCAGAATTCTGAGTGCTGTAGCATTTTTTTTTCTTTCAGTAATAATATAATATATGTCAAGCTGTTTGCATTCTGTAGACAGATTTATATATGCTTTGAGTTAAAAGACACACCAGCAGGGTAGGGTGAGGGACTTGAAAATAGGAAGAATTCATGTTCAACAAAGAAGACAAAAAGCTGTCTCCATTTCACATTTCAGAAAGCCATCCTATTTCTTTTCCTTGCCAGTACTTACCATGCATATCCCACATAGATCTGAAGGTTTTGCTTTCATAACAGCCCGATCCAAAGCCAGAGATTAGACGGTATCATAGAATCATAGAATCATAGAATCATAGAATGGTTAGAGTTGGAAGGGACCTTCAAAGGTCATCTAGTCCAACCCCCCTGCAAGAAGCAGGGACCTCCCTGACTAGATCAGGTTGCTCAGAGCCCCATCCAGCCTGGCCTTGAACGTTTCCAGGGATGGGGCATCCACCACCTCTCTGGGCAACCTG
>WHYT01014544.1:299634-315336 GCA_009806455.1 Tetrax tetrax
GCCACACTCCTCTTGATGCAGCCCAGGACGCGGTTGGCCTTCTGGGCCGCAAGGGCGCATTGCCGGCTCATGTTGAGCCTCTCATCCACCATCACTCCCAAGTCCTTCTCCTCAGGGCTGCTCTCAATCCATTCTCCGCCCAGTCTGTATTTGTGCCTGGGATTGCCACGACCCAGATGCAGGACCTTGCACTTGGCCTGGTATCATCCTGTTAATGCTGTGGCCATATATTCTAAAACAAAAATGAAGACACACCTTTGTGAAAGTCTTTTCATTTCTGTGAGATACTGAATTCAAAGTGAAAGCCCAGTAAATGTTGGTGGAACTGCTGCCACTTTTTAACTCACCTCAAGAGGTGATAAAAAACATTTCTCCAGGGGGGGAATATTTTCTCTGTAATGAATATTTGTGACCATACACAGTTTTAACATAACAGTTACTAAAGTACAATTGATAACCAAAACCCAGTTTAGGTGTTACACAGTTTCCATAGTTACATACAGGTTTTAAAAACAGTTAATACAGATAACAGAACAGTCTTGCTCATCTTGATTGTCATTGTTTTGCTGTATGCTAACATTTTCAAATCAGTTGGGTCACAGTGGAAAGAGGGGTCAGAGAATAAAAAAGTCAGTATGTTGAATCGTGAGGTTGCTGGGCCCATCTGCCCTAGAAGGTTCTTGCTCAGTTCCCAGGGGTTCTTTATAAAAATTCACAGTAAGGAGCATCAGGACATCCTTGACTCTGACCTTTGGCACTGGGGGAGACAGACTGGAGAGGTGGTGCCTTAATCTAAATAACGAATGGACTAAGTTTTGTGGAAATACTGAGTAGAGTAATGAGCTTGTGTCTGCTTCTATAAATGGAAATGATGAGGATTTTGAACTTGAGAGGAAAAAGGAGGAGCACGTTACCCCAGATATATATTGCTTGAAAAGGTCAGAAATGACCGACTGTAAAAACATTTCAGAAGCAGTGAGACAGAGTAGACAGAGCCCATGGGACAGTGAGGCAATGTGTCCAGTCAAGTGGATGTGACGTTAGCAATAAACAGTACCTCACTGGTCATTCAGTGCATAGGACCAGCTAATGTTTTAGTTATTCCTTTATCCTTTCATTAGAAGAAGTAACTGGATCCCAAATAAGCTGCTCAAAGACTCGAGAGGGCATTTAACAATAGAATCAAATAATCATGTATGTATTTCTGCAACTCAGCAGTATAAAATGTGAAAGTCTCTCAGGCTATAGAGGAGTGTATAAGGAACAGAATCCCTTTTTATACATACTACAAAGAGCAGAGTGTGTAGTAGTAGTTCCAGCACGTTTAAAGAGTGATGCAGTAATTGTATGTACGTAAGTGTACGGAACAGGGCAGACACAGTAGATCTCCTGCTTCCTAGATGCACTGGCTTGGTTGTGCATCTTCTGGTCTGTTGACCTGAGCGTGTGTGGTGGAAATCTCTGGGATTTCCAAAGCTGTCAGTCAAGATGAAGTAGTCTAAATGTATACAAAACCCACTAATTCCTCCTCTTTTTTTTCTTTAAAAATAGTAATTCAACTGCTTCTACTGCCTTACAGGAAAAAGCATCAGAGCCTGAAACTGCTGATGCAAAACCCAATGTTTTAACAGGCAGCTTTCAAAGGAGTGAATACCAGCAAAAAATGATCATTCACCTAGACAAAAAACTTTGTTAACTGCAGCTAACGGTTAAAATATGTGCTGTTGTTACTTCAGGGAAAAAGCCATACAACACTTTAAGTTTAAAAACAACAACTACAGAAAGTGTGTTATAATGCCAAGGAAAATCTGAGCTACTTGTTTAAAATAGTAATACACCCACCTGTCTCAAAACCTTGAAAATAAAGAAATACATAGTTCAAGTCACTCAAAGAAGTATCACAGCTCCTGTAGCATTCTGCTCTTAGTTTGAATACATTCAAAAACACATAAAGAGTCCAATGAGTTCAGCACCTGGGCAAAGAATTTGTTTTTGTTTTGATCTTTATTTTGATTTTAAATATCCTGAAATTCTAATGATCAATTTAAATAAAAATGCTGTGTCTATTATTACAATTTACAATAGACTTAGACTTATATGACATTTAAGTATTAATTATGTATTCTGTTAATTGCAAAGTAATTAATAATTGAGATAAAGAGCAACTTGAAAACATTAAAAATCAAACAGATTCTTTGTTAGTGTGGAATTTTCTCTTTTTTAATACCTAGTTAAGGAAAGATTAAAAAATTAATATTGCTTTTAAAATCCTATATTCAACAATGGCTGAAATTGTTAGAATTTCCCCCAATTATATTATAGCACAATCTGGCTCCTGCATTTACATGAAGATATCACATGCTCCTAGTAGTAAGTATTCATGTGTTCTTCTACACTCTGAAGTCAAATTATGAACATTTGAGTGTAGAATTCAAAGGCCATAGTGATAAAACTCTCCACTTCCATGTGAAACAATCTGCAAGCTACATCTGTTCCCGTGGCTGAAGTGGTTTCATTGGTATTATAGTTCTACACTTTTCCCAAATCTAGTTGAATGATATATGATAAAAAGACTAAGGAAGGTTGATATTGACCCCTTCATCCATCAGCTTCTCATGAGATCTTTGGGAAAATGGTACGTTCTGCTCCCCACTGAATGATCATGAAACAGCACTGTCCATGACTATTGCAATATCTGGAGCCATTTTACTTGAAAGACTAAGTTTTTCTATATCTGTAATGTCAGTGCATCTGCGGGCCAGGTTTGTCCAGCAACACAAATTATAGCCTCCTCTGAAAGCTGTCTTTTCAGGGGTTTTTTGCACCACTAGAATTTCTTTTTGAGCTTTTGCAAGCCAGTTGGTCTACCATGCAAAAAATGGAGATAACATCCCACCTGTCTCTTAAGACTGTTAAAACGAAAAACCTCTTTTACAGGGTTAGGTGTTGATTGAGCTTATGCTTTTTTATGGCTTTAGCAGCAGAGAGACAGGCCTGCTAGTGAGAATGAGTTCAAGTCAGATCGTGCCCTTGACCTGTGTAAATCCATTGAGGAAATTTTACATGTTGGATAAACGAGTGTAATAGAAGGAAACATTTAGCATTTGGCATACTATTACAAACATGTCTAAATATCTCCAATCCTATTACATCTGGGATCAGCAGGAGTAAACTGTGAACACTGAAGGACTTAATATATGTTAAATCTCAATGGCAGATGCCCTGCTTTTGAGGAGAACTTGCTTGCAATAAGTTCCTTTATATAAAAACTGTCAAATATAAGTTAGAATTTTGACTTACTTTTTCTGAGAATTTAAAGATCAGTAATGACAGTTTTTTGCCTGTGGCTTGTTTTATTTAGGAATATAAATGAACAAAGTAATCTGTTTAATAAACACTAAGAATATTCAGATTCCTTTGTCTCTCTGTCCCTCTATCAAATATGTGCTTATAATATTAAATGTTTTTGTTTGCAGGGAGACAAGGAGGCTGCTTTAGGTCTTCAATTTTCCCCACTCTGTGACCGCAAGTCTACTTTGGTAGCTCAGTCCCAAATAGGTAATGACAAGTTGTGTTTTTCTTTTTCTTGTATGTGTAGAAGCATGTAAAATCATGTGGATATTTCTTGTACCCATTTTGAATTTTAAATATTCCAAATGCCGTCATATAGAAGGAATTTCTTTTCACTTATCTGTTCACTAAACTTGTATGCTCTTACAGCAGAAATGCACTGGTCTCAAAAGAACATGAAGTAATTTCATCATATGTGATGCCAAGGAGGGGTAGGAGAGGGATTAACCAAAGTACTGGACATGAGCCCAACTTTTACTGTACATGCTTTAGAGTTTGGTAGATAATGTCCTCATTCAGATTGACTCTTGCTCAAGAGCTCACAGGTCTGTATCTACTGCAGTCTTAAAGCCTGGTACAGTTGTGTAGATGCATCTCAACTTAAAGCTAATTCATGCACAGTTCTCTGGGCTATAGTTAAGACTGTCAGTGCAGTAGGGTCAAACTACATGGGGTCAAGCCTTCTTTAGTTGACAAGGACCACTGCGTTCTGTTCCTGTCAATCCTAATTGTGTTTTGATCAACAGTGGCCAAACTTCAGCTTCCCATTTTCAAAAATGTGAGTCTTGGCCATTTCCCCATTTCTATGAGCACTAATAAGGAAACAAAAATTGGTGAAGATCACTGGGGTGAGTTATAAGGAGATACCCTAGAAGTGTACTGAGTAAAGCAGTATGTCCTACCAACAGCTTATGTGAGTGAACACAGTACTTGGGGAGAGATTCTATAGGGGACAGTGTCTTATCCTTGAACTGAAGCATATCATCCTATCTGATCTTGTCACTCAAAATGTCCTTTATTTTGATTCACTGTGACTTGAACGGCAATGTGTTTAAGTGTCACACCTGCTGCAGGAGGGAAGCTAGATTCTAGGCTGAAGCACTGTTGCTCACCTTTCTGCTGTGCTGCAGAAAGGACTGCGTTGGACTGTGAAGACATCTGGAAATCCATTGCTAGATCATGTTTTAGCCTTTTTTTTTTTCCTTTCTATTAAATGCTCAGCAGAGAATAATGCTTCATTCTCTCACTGTGTCATTCCATACCTTGATGAGCACTTTAAAATGTAAAAGACATTGTTCAGAGCTGACATCTCAGAACTGTGGGATGAATGCTGTCTCCTAAGGATATTACTTGTTCTCTTCACTGATTTGACAGAGCACTCCCACACGCTGTGAAATAACACTTTACCTCCATAGAATAATAAACAGCAGTTTGAAATATTAATGCCTTGGCAAGAAGCTCCAAGTGGCAAGAGACAGTATGACTTCTAGCCCCCTGGTTCAACGGTAGCTTCTCTTCTACTCAATAATTAATATTCATTTCAAATGGTATGTGTGTTCTGTAGTGCAAAAAATTTACAAGAAAAAGGAATGAAAAGCTATAATTATAAATATCTATATACAACTTCAGGTGTTTCTGATTTTACTTGTGCTTTTTTCATCAAGCTTGTACTGGTGGTATCTAGTATATTGAATCAGGACTACAGTCAGAAACTATCAGCCTGATATAACGTATTTATTTTTAGATTTGAGAGCTGTGGAAATGTAAAATCTGATTTTCTCTCTTTTTCTACTTCAGGTTTCATTGATTTCATAGTAGAACCCACTTTTTCTCTTCTTACGGACTCAATGGAGAAAATTGTTATCCCTCTTATAGAGGAAGCATCAAAATCTGAAAGTCCTTCATTTGGGACACCCAGGTGTGAATACATTGCTTAGTTATTGAACTAATATAAACTAACGTAATAATGTCATTCTCAGAACTATAGCAGTTGTAACAGTTGGCAAAGTAACATAAATAGCTGTAGAGTATTGCCACCATGTGGTACTATTTTGTATTTGCAAAGTGTTATTCATTGACTGTGGATGATCGTGTGTATAAAAAGGCAAAACTGCAATAACGACCAGAATACACACATATAAAATATAAAGTTGATATTCTACAGAATGCCTAATAACATTTTTTTTTTCCTTTGGCTATAATCTTTGCAATAGATTGTTGAAGTTCCTAGTTCTCTTATCTTGAGCCATTTTCAGTATAATTTTAATTGAAGTGGAGGTGGTGAAGAAGGTATCAGGTTTTTTTTCTGATTTTTGTTATGCTGTAGGTCACTTTCCTTTTTCACTTTTCCATTTTAGTATTATTTGATATATACACTTGAGACAAAATTCATTCAACTTATATTCCACTTGAGAGATCTAAATATGATATGTGAGATGCAGCAGGGTGGCAGGGTGGGTGTGCCCATCCAGTTCTTGATTTTTGCATCATGATAGAAGTTGTTTATAAAACAAACTAGCTGTGACAGAGTGTTGTCTGAATGACTCTGATGAAAGCATTGTTCAATAATCTGATGCTTCTTCTACAAATATTGCCTCTGTTACCACTTTTTTTTTTTTTTTCATTTTAAAACTGTAATTTGAGCTTTCACTTCAGGCTACTAATATGATAACTATGCAGGGCAGTTTTTCATTTGCTGTGGATTAGTTAGATTTTAATAGCAAAATGATGAACCTACCTCTTTTCTTATCATGAGTTTACATATATTTCGGTTACTAGAAGTAAGTAGAAGTTAGGTATTTATTACAGTGTTCTTAGTATTTTGGGGAACAGTGCTAAACTAAGGCATTATTGATAACAGACTTGTTTACCTGCTCACTTCTTCATAGGTGCGTGGTTAGCAGCTGCAAATGGTTGGTAGTTGTTCCAGGCTTCATTTTTAGTTGATGTTCATGACTGAGCGATTGTAGATATACAAAGGCTTATGATCCAGCAAAGCTTCCTCATGTGAGGTGGAGGATAATGGTTTTTTTTTCTTAGTATGGAATCAAGAGCTACGTTCATGGAGACAGTGGAGAGCCTATAGCATGATACAGAAATGTCTGAGCCAGCAGAATTCCACAAACACTACTGGGTGGATGCCATGACTGTATGGTGTGACAGTGACATTCACTGTGGTGCCTGGGAAACGTTAGAATTATAGCCTATTCTTTCTGTTCTATCCCGTTCAACATCTCTGGAGCACACAGAAATTACATTTAACTCTTCTTGTGCAGCTCTCGCTGGCATGTTCACTGCAACTATATTTTTTGATTAATGGCAACCCATTTGTATGCATATTAATGTCTGTCTTTGGTATCAATGAGGTAAATTGTGCAACATAGTTGACTAAACAGGACAGGATATGACATTATTGCCTGTACAAGGCCAGAAATAGGTCTGAGTTTTTTAATCCTAAGAAAAAACGATCATTCTTTTTTTTTTTTCCCCACTGTTACACGTATCTGCATATTCACATATGAATAATCAATTTAACTATTTGACTTCTACCTTATCTTGTATGTGAGGTAGCTGCAGTAGCTCTTAAGTAGGTTTTAAAGCCACAGTACTCAATCCTGTTTTGATGGCACTTGAAGTCGTATACCTTGAAGAGAATTTTCAACTGAAGCTAAACTTACTTACCTGTCATATATTTTTTGTGTCTTACTTTTTTTTAAATGGGTCAACAAATAACAATCAGATGTCTTTTCTGTGAGCCCCAAAGATACCATTCACTGTTCAAAAACACAGCTAAGAAGCTGCTCCAAAATGTCTACATAAACATTCTTTCAAGGACCAACTTACAAGTTATGTATTTTCAGCTGTCACATTTTTTTTCAAGAATGCCCTGCAAAAAGATTGGTAACAATCAGTCCCAGGTTACAGGTTCCTGAGTTGAAGAAATATCTTGCATATTAGACGGTATTTGGTGAAAACTATTATTTTGTGCTAGTAATTGCATGTAGGCCCTAAGGAATTTGAATTAAATTAAGTATTTGTGTATTAAAATTCCCTGACTGTGTTCATAATTTAGGGTTTGTTCCCTTCTGCAGCCAAAATAGTTTGGGAGCAGTAAGCAATGCTGAAGCACAAAGACGACCCAGTTTTAAAACTGCAAGTGATGGAGGCGCTCACACAGAAAATTCTCTAGCAACTGTAGACCTAACGAGCTTTAAGGACAACTTGATGAAGATAATTCAAGCAAACAAAGAAAGATGGAAAGAATTAGCAGTAGAAGGTATGATGTACTAAGGTGGAATGTTTTTCTAGGTTACTCCATAAGATCTCCCTTACTTCCATTTTTTAATTTCCTTCAATCTATAAGAATACGTAGCTGTCTTGTATTCATATATTTTATGTCTTACTGTTTGTTTTTAAATGGTCCTGTTTTGCAATCACAGGAGGTATAAAGACATAGGTGCTCAGGGGATGAAAGGAAATCTTATAGCCTGTACAATAAGACTCTGCTGCTGAGCTTATCTTTAGAGGTCTGGTTTAGAAATGTGCACTCTTGCATATTTAATTATAACCGATACTGACATCTGCTTTAAATGCCAAAATCAACAATTCAAAGTAGTACGTGCTGCCACATTTCTTAAGAAACATAAAAGTTGTACTTCAGCTATTAGAAATGCTATTTGTTCCCTACTGTGTGGAACAAAATTCAGTATTGCAGGCTTCTTGGGACTATGCTGTAGGCAATTATTTAAATGACTCAGTGGATCTAAAGATATGGACAATCCCAGCATGTGTTAGACCAAAACAAGGCAAAACGTGACTCTTCATTTGCTGGTTGATAGTTAGTAAAGCAAAACCTGCATCAAGTGTTGTAGTTTATAAGCTGTAACTGAAAATTGTCTGGGGTTACAGTTATCTGAGTGATATTATTTGTGATAATTGTAGAACACAATTTATAACCTTGATCCAGGTTAAGTGAAGGGCATTTGAGAATGTTTTGTTCACAGTCTGTATGGTTTCTGAGTGAGCACCTGAAATATTTCAGTGTAACATTTCACTGCTGAGACTGATCTTGTATATGACCCAATACTGACTGCAGGGAGTGGTATCCTGGAACTCGGTGCCAGCCTTGTCTTTCATCCTATCATCCAAAGCAGCAACTTTTTTCTCAGAGGAGTGTCAAATAAGACAGAAAAACACTGCTGCTAAAATCTCATTTAGTGATAAATTGCAAATGAATATTCTCGTTAGGAGAATATTAAGTAAGAACAAGCTTCCATAATCTGTTGGGACAATGACTTGAGAGTTAGGTAGAAGGGGTGCTTCAGGAGGAGATTTAACTAATATTGTCTCTCTTCTTCATGAACAGCTTCATATGATTGATTGCCTCTTTTGGTATTGTCCGAATAATACTGGCTAATCAAAAGAAGAAACCTGCTAATTTGCTATGATCAGTAGTAATAGCAGACCATCAAGATGCTTAAGACCACTTAGCTACAGCCTGCAGAAATCAAGCAGCCCTATATGCTGATTTTGGTACATCAGCTTTTTGGAGGTGTACAGGGCTATCAAAAAGATATTTTCCCCTTCATTTCCAGTGCTCTGTAGTGCTCTATAAATTGCTGATAGATTTAGGCCAGTTTTACTGGGCTTTTGACAGCTGTTGACAGGTGTTGAAAACACAAAGCTTCTCACAGAAAGAGATTTAAGAAGTTTCTCTATAGAGTCAATATTAACATGATGCCTAGCAAGATCCAGGAAACTCTGGATGTGCTTTCTACTGTGAAAAACACAGCTCTTAATGTTCAAGACTTTGTGGACTTTATTGAGATTGTAGTTGTACGTATTCTAGGATGCCCTTCTTTTTTTTTTTGTCAACTTGATTAATGAATTGTGTCTAAGTATTTCCTGAACAGAGTTATGGAATTGCAGAAAAATGTGCATTAGGAAAACTGATGGGTGAGTGGAAATAGCTGGTGTTGAGGCCAGAGCTTGGTGGACAATATCTGCTTTGTGTGATTGAACTTCTGTGGGAGCAATGAAGAAGTGTATAGAAAACTGCACCCATAAAGAGACTACTTGCAGCAACATCTGCAGTTGACTGGAACATGGCATGGACACCTTCAGGGTTCTTGCTTAGAATCTAGAGGAACCTTGTGAATAGTCCTAATACTTTTGAGTACAGATTTATATTTTGTTAATACACAGACAGTAAGTTTTTTAACAAAAGATGTGGGGAGATTGTATCGGTTTTGTGAAAGTTATTTTCCTTTTTTTTTTTTTTTTTGCAAGCAAAGTGTAGGTTTTTACTCCATATGTGGGTACTAAAGGCTACTGGAAAAGAGGTTTTCACTAAGTGAACGTAGCCCTCTGTAGAGCACTATCTGAGGTAGCATGTAAGTTCCTTGCCACATAATGGGAGAAGGAACCTTCCCCAGCTGGTCCACATCAGTAGTATGTCTGCTCTGAAGCTGCACCCTGCAAAGGCTGAAAATCCTTAATTAGACTGTGCAGAGTTAACATCTAGTAAACAATCTAAAATGTTGAAATACATCCCCTTTCCACTTGAAATTTCTTTCAGATTCCACTCAAGTTTGGCTAAGCTTGTAAGTGAATAACCTGAGACCTGAAACCTCAGATAATTTGTTCTGTCGTGTCTCCATCTCCTGTTACCTTCTCTGACTCTATTGCTTGATGAAAAGTTGTTACGTTGCTCTGGACATGTGTATGAAGTTGTGTTTTATTCATACATTATGTTAGTAGGAGCATGTACCGAGGGAAGAAATACCAGGGGTAAATCACTGCCGGTGTTGCTATTGCTATCGTTATTCCTAGCTAGATAATTTATGACAAACTACAAAGCTGAGTGCATGGAGGAGGTCAGGCTATGAGGGCAGTATGCCACAGTAGTAAGCAGGCTGGCTGTTAGCGCAGATTTCCAAACACACTTCCTGAGCTGACTATGACAACAGTACTTGTGCTGTTGAAAGCCATCTGCATTCTTGTCAGTGGGCTCCACAAACACTAGATGTTGTTCCCAGAATAGTTCACAGGCTCAGGAAAAGTTGTGTCTATAAAATGTAGTAATACAGGTGCACAAGTAGTATAGAAAGGAAACTAGCGACAATCCATATAATTTCCTGAGCATCACTCGAACTCCTTCCAGCTTCTCACGTTTTCAGATAAGGCTGCACAGGTCTCACTGTTTGGGAGGCCATTCAAGCAGAGCTGAGTGAGGGCTGGGGAAGATGGTCTGACTCCTATGCCCAGACAGGCCAGAGCAGGAGACCAAGACACACTGATGGTGCTGTTGACAGGGCAGCTTTCCGACAGATGTAGCAGGTCCAGCTGCTGGTGCTACCTCTCCCTGAAAGACTTGATTCAGAGCAAGCAGCTTGTGCAAGGAAGATTGTGCTTTGTTTTGGAAAGGCCTGTGTTAGTAAGGAAAGCGTTTATCTACCTAGGCAGCTTTTTGAGAGCTTCCTTAACAGAAGGCTCACTAAATAAGATGGCTCCATTTTGCTAAAAAGGCCATGTCTCGTATAATTGATGCAGAGGAGCTCAGTGCTCGATAGCCTAAGGGTCCTCAACCTTTCACCACTGGAGAATTAGAGGAATGTTTCTGAGGCCTTTCAGAGAATGCTGTTAACAGGGAATTAACATAATGATCAAACATCTGGGATTCTAATTTGAAAGCCTTGATGTTTAATTAATATTCCAAACCCCTAACCACCAAATAATCTTTGTTCAACTCAACGCAGTGATAAAGAGACCATTCCATTCTGTGCTTTTTTCAGCACACAGTGGTGAGACCTGCTGCTATTTGCAATTGTAATAGTTGTAGCAAATGGACAGTAAAGATGCTCAGATGAGTCTTAGAGATTGTTTCATTAGACAAAATGTTTACTAAATGGATTTTAAGGTCTGGAAGTTATTGACATACTGAGAAAACTGTAAGCAACATACAACTTGTTGGGAAAGATTTAAATGTCACATAAGATCCTTCATGATGCAGTTCTTTTTAAAACAGAGAAATTGTAACACAGTGATTTAAT
Organism: Tetrax tetrax; assembly: GCA_009806455.1. Taxonomy (NCBI): domain Eukaryota; kingdom Metazoa; phylum Chordata; class Aves; order Otidiformes; family Otididae; genus Tetrax; species Tetrax tetrax. The sequence goes on from WHYT01014544.1 coordinate 311,037, forward strand.
GTTTAAAAACAATGTTTCTTCCTTATGCCTACATGCTTATTTTGTTCTATAAGAATGTTCTAGAGATTTACTAATCAAGTTGGTCAGTAGTTGTCAAGCTCAGGTACACTTAACAAAGTAAAAGTGTATGGACTAGTAATCATGCTTACCATCTGTTCAGTAGATATCACTGTAAATAAAGTTACAAAGATACATAAGTATCAATATCTTCACTTTACAGTTGAGCAAAAAATGCACAGACAGCTTAGGACACTCACCTCAGATCATGTAATAACATGAGGGAATGCAGCATACAGACCAAGGGTCCGGCTGCCAGTCCAATGGACCCATCACTGAAGCATGCCAACATTGTTCATCTCCAGGACAAGACAATAGCAGTGTTACTTCTTGTTCCCATTTTATGCTGAGGTAACTCTTCCGAAGAATTAACTTTTACAGGACCTGCAAGGTTGCATTGCTTGTATGGAAAGTGATCAGTGACAAACCTTGTCTTCAACATGTTTTGGCAGTGCACTGTGCTGCACGGCTCGAAGGTGTATGTCTGGGATAACTGACTGCACTGGGATGGGGTGAAAAATACGTGAGGCTGAATGAGGTGCGCTCAGTCTCCTGTGCTTGATTTTGATAGTAAAAGTATGAAAAAATGACAACTCTTGCATCTTTGCAGTACAGAAATCAGCTTTTTTTTTTTTTTTTTTTTTTTTTTTTTTTTCCCCTGTGGACAGCAACTTTGACTAAGAAGTGTCTCTTCTGAAAGACCTCTCTGGGTGGTACCTGTGGGCTGCCCTCGGGCACTTTCAGTCCTGCATACTTCCAGTCAAAATAACCACAGGGTTTGGTTCCATTTTGTCTGAAAGATTTTCTCTGCAGACTCACTGATAAGAAGAGAGTAACAGCTGCTGAAATGCAAAAATCTGAGAGTGATGATCTGATGGCGTGTTAATGTGATGTTGCAGGCACTAGGAAGGGCGGTCGGTGGGAGGGTGTGTGTGACAGTCGCAGAAACCGACTGACACTTTGGCACACGAAATCTACCCTAGTGGACTGTTTTAATCTGTTGGAGAAAAATAAATTCAGGCTAAAGGAGTCCCATCTAGGACCAGTGACAGTGATTTTAATTGCAGTGCTAAAACACTTAGGTCATAAGCATTTTTTGAGCTAATCCAGAAAAGTGTTAAGTCCCAGCTGAAGGAGAATTTTTATTATGATCTGAGGAAGTGCAATGAATAGGTTGAGCTAAGAGTAGCAAGAAACATTTTTTATAGTCAGTACCTGGTAAATCACCAACTAAGGAATGATAATTGAACCTGATAATGGAACCTGTTATGTATCTGCCTGGAGTATATAACAGAGAGGCAGCCTGCATCTGCATGTGACGAACACAATGACTTAGAAAACCTTTTCCCTCTAGTAGGCTCAGAGTACCATGTCCCTCCTGCCCCAATCCCAAAAGTCCCCATGTTCAAGCCCCTGTGCTTACAGCTGTGAAAGAGAAGTAAAAGGCAGAAGTAGCCACCCTAGGAAACCATACTCTCAAATTATTTTAACCAAGTCTTCTAGTAAAAAGTTTTGATAGCTAATTAAGCTTTTGCTGTGTTCTGTATATGATGTAATGCTGTGACATCAAGTGCCACCAATTATGTGGTTTGCAGTGGTTTTATATATTCCTATATCTGTGATGAAATTTGAGTGAGGAGTTGAAAATGAAAAGAATCAGCGTCTAAACTCTGTGGGTTACTGCAATGTATTCTTTGGTTTGAAAATAGCAGGTTGGTTGGGAAAAATCACAGTCATTTGTGAACTCTTGGACATGTCTTTAAACTTACTTGGGAGTCCCAGAGGCACCTGGAACAGTCCCCTTATTTTCTGCAAAATTTTGATTCTTATTGCTGGTCTCTTCCTTTTCTCTTTAAAATGGCTAATGTGAGAACATGTCTTTTAGAAAGGTGTAGTTTCCTCCCATGTCCTGGTTTTGCTTTTTTGCTATTGCTTTGTGAAGTTTTGTTTTCCAGTAAAAAAGAAGGCAGACAAGCCTAGGTTTGTGGTAATATACAGAGAGAATCCGTAACATCCAGCAGCATTCTTCATTACAGATTCCTCAAATAGTTTAATTCTTAGTGAAGATTAACAACTTCCCTCTCTAATTCAGTAGGTTGATAATTCTTAATACTTCAATGTCATTATGTCTTTCTGTAAGGATAAGTTATTGTAGCTGATTTTCAATACAACCAATGAAAATAGCAATCTGATTCAGCAGACATTTGCTTTACTGGGGTTTAGCGCTGTGGCAGTCACTGCCATTAGCTGATTCAAGATGTTCTGCTTACACATGGCTTTTGTGTTTTTCCTCCCCGCTCTTGTTAGGTCGGTAGATGCTCAAGTTGTGGAGTTGCTGGAGATGGAAAGGTGTCTTATGAGCCCTGTACTGTGCAGATGGTAGTAGTTAAATGCTCTGTTTCCTATTACAGAAAGGCTGGGAGAACAACATCAATGGACATTGTACAGAAGAGAAAGTACCAAAATGTAGAAAAGCTTCCTCACCACTTAACAGACCATGACCTGAAAGTATTGCCCCATACATAGGCAGTAATGTAGCTGATCTGGTGGAAATCAGTGTTGTTGTTGATAACGCAGACTCACCAGAGCTTCTGCAGCAGCAGAGGAGTGATAACTTTGGAAACCGAGAGTCCTATGGCATGGTGCTAGAGATTGAGCCGTGTGACAGTTTTAGTCCTTTAGCCCTTCATTGGGCTGACAGGAATTCAGTGCTCCCATTTACTCCAGCAAACAATTAAAAAAAATAACTTAAAAATCTTACTTCAATTTTCAGAGACTTACTAAGCCAAAAAAAAGAGATTACTTAATGAAAGAATGTAAATCAGTTTCTTGGGACAAAAGCCTTAGGTAGGTAGATTATACCATGAGTGACAGATGCTTTAATTAACATATCTGGATTGAACATCAGATTTGCTTGAAGTTGCATAACTTCCAGCCCTAATGATTCTATGATGCTATAGTGTCTTTAACCAAACCACTTCTTTGTAAGAGCTGCATTGACATCTGTAGAAAAAGAATAGCTGCCCAAGTTTCAGAAGATCTGGAGTCTAAAACAGGCAGGTCTCTAAAGTTTGTAAAAAACTGGCTTAACAATTTAGAAATTGCTCAAATTTGAAAGTTCTTGATTTTTTTTTTTTTTAAGTGTGACAAGAAGTGTAAGAACTGACAAAAGAAGGAGATTATTTAACTATTCCATGTTTCTGCACATCAATTCAGGTTTGGCAGTGTTCCTTTCCATCCCAATTCGCAGACCAAAATGTACTTCAGAGGAACTTTCTTTGGATTTGGAAAAGTGAGATGATGATGCCAAATACTAACTGTGGTAGAAGTGCGATTATGGACTCAAATGTATTTCAGTTGTCATACGCCATCACTTTTGGTCTGGATTTGGACTGATCAGTCACAACTGGAGTTTCTGGGAGCTGCTAGTTGAACTTGATAAATAGCTCTGTGCTTGGTTTCCTTCCTCAATACAGTGTGCACAGCCAAGTTAGAAGTTTTATGCAATATCATGCAGCTATTTTGTGGAGGTGTTTTTCAAACTACAATGCTTTAACTTCTTAAATTGATAGTGTTTTCTGTCTTCTGTAGTAGTATACAGATTCTAAAATCTGCATTTACAAAACAGAGATTCTAATAGCAAGGTAAATAAGCCCTCCATGAAGATGATACAATTATTTTTAATCAAATTTCTCACCCTCTATCACAAGTTTTCTGTTCTCTATTTTCTTCATCTTCTAGTTCCTCCTAGTACCACCTCTCTGTACTACTCTATTCTGTCTCCTTTTACTCTGGGCCATTTCATTTGCGCTGTTCTTCAAGTCTCTGCAATGCAACAAGGAATAGAGCCTTCCACAAACATTATTTTCTTCTGGAGCTGCTGTCCTCTGAAGCACGATTTCCCCTGTATTTCTTCCTTCCCATCCTGTATGTGCCACTAGCTGTAATGGCAGCAGTACTGGATTGCATGTGTGTAACACTCTAGAACTTGTCCCAGCTGAAGCTCTTTATTAGCTGACATTTTTTACTTTTCCAGGCTGATAGGACAACTTCCTTCAGGGCTTCAGTTCAGTTCTGATGCCTCTATCCCCAGTAAAAGTGCTCCCCTCCGTGCCCTTTTTCTGATGCAGAATTGATGAGCTCTGGTCCTCCCAGTCCGGTGGTGGTAAGCACCACTTCTGGGGGACATGCCTGCAGCACGGGGTCCTTGTGCTCCCACCCTTCAGTTTACAATGTGTCTGAT